>CM065921.1:26948952-27013621 GCA_033439105.1 Magallana nippona
CTATTTGTCTTTTAGATAATTTATCAAACATCACAAAATAAACACACTTCGTTGCAAAACATTTCATCTCATCAACAAACAGGAATTGTTGATCGAATCTCAGAGAACTTCATACATCAAGTTTTGAAACCATGCCTCAGGATCATGAAGCAATTTGAGAGTTAAGTCAAAATTTCAATAAGTTATAAAATAATTATTTATCTTCATATGACAATCTAAATTTGTATTCAACAATGTTATATCAAGACACTTTTAATAGCATTTCAATTTTGTCAGTGTTTTCAATCAGGATACATTAAGACCGTGTACAAGTTTTGACTTAAGTCTAAGTTTGCTTCATGATCCTGGGGCCTGGTATTGTTTGACTTAGTATTGAATCTAACAAGAAATTTTTTAAGTAAAATATAACAAGGTTTAATGCAATGTTTTTTTTTTTTTTCAAATGTACTTAACTTAGGGTTATATAAATTAGTCATCGCTTATAATCTTTATCCATTTGATAATTACATGTGTATCCATATTTGATTAACCAATACCTGAGCTATGTAGTGAAAAAAAGTTAACATTAAATTGTCTAAAGACTGTAAAGTTTGTTTCATATGAACAATTTTTTTTTTTTTTAGGAAATAGGCTATAATCATAGCATTGTGAGTGAGGGAGTAACAGTGCTTTCTTATTCAAAAGAATAATGCTACATAGCCCATTGCTTTTAACGATTTTCTAACAATTGAGATGTCTGAATTACATTTCCATTATAATACATGTAAATGGCCATCTTTAACACAAAAAACCATTTAAAAAAATGGCCATCTTTAACACAAAAAACCATTTAAAAAGACTTTATGAAACACCACATATACCATCTCAGATTGACGTCTCCAACCTTTTGTTTGAAAGCTAAAACAGTGTGTGACCCCCTCTCCCCCCCCCCCCCCCCCCAAATCCATTAAACCTTCTCTCTTCCTAAACAGGTATTGTAGCCAGCCCCCCTCCCCCCCCTTTCAAAACTTCTCTGAAGGCTAACACAAGGCACTTTCAGAAATATCCTCTTAATCCCTTTTGTTCTCCTAGCTTTTAAAGTTATTCAGGTTTTAACAATATCCTTCTAATCTGGAACAATGGCCATGCTGAGACTAACAAACCTTTATAATATAATCTGGCTAACTTCTTGAGCCAGGTGATCACCCGAGTGATGTATTTGTAGAAAGGACAATGTGTGTCAAATATCACATTCCAATATTAGATACAATCTGTTTGTGTTTGTTAGCATTCACGATAACCAAGCACTTGAGAGAAATTTTTCCTTTGAGGTGGCAACATGGCAATCACAAACTCATCAAAATAGTGTTACATCTATGCAACATTTGTCTCCGCCCCCCCCCCCCCCCCCCCCCCCCCCATCTGCTGTTTTTCAGGTTTACAACAAAGAATACACCATCTTGATCCTCAAAATCTGCCTTCCACTGAGGATTGCAATACATTTGTAGGAACTTGTCCTTCGACTTTTATCTCATTTGATGAAACTGAATAAACACTAATCCCACCAATTAGATCCAACTAATCAATTTACTTCCCAGAATATACTCATTTATGTCTCATGGGTTTTTTTCTTCACGGAATCTGCCATCGCTAAGGATCAAATCCTTTAATTAAGGACATTTTTTTAAAATCGCTTTTTCTACATGTACAGAAAATTCATGGCAATGCATTGAATGATATACGGTAGGCATCAAGAGATGAATTCCAGTTCATGTATCTAGAAGAAGGATTATCACTTCACCTAAAAATAGCATCTTAATCCAAAGTCTTGATGGCATTAAACTAGGATGAATCTGCTTTGACTCCTGTGTGATTTTTATTTTTTTTCCTAGATGGTGTTTTAAAAATAATATTAAGCAGCAGTTTTGTTGAGGGTTGATTGAACATATTAATGAATAAATCCGGATACATGTACTGAGTAACTGAACCATTCATATAATGACCATCCTCCATATATGTACAATAGAGCCTAGGTTTAAAATTAATACACAAATGTAATTATAAGACAAGTAGCTGGGTATATTTTTTTAAGTGCTTACTTGTGTCTCACACCCAACTTCACATACATGAGTCAATGACAGCACACGTGTGTGCATAGTGACACAGACTACTCATCATCATACAGGCTCTTACGTGCCACACTGCTCACACAAAAGAGTTTATTTCTCAAAATAACTCTTAGTACATCAATGAAATAATTTATTTGACTGTCAGCTCTTTGATGCACTGGGTATCAATAAGATCTTTTTTCTACGGGGAGAGCTATTAGTGCATTTCCTCTACATATCAATTGATCTTGGGCACCCTTTGGCACCACAGACTCGAGGTTAAAACTGATAACAAAAAAATTTAAAGGACTTTAAACAAATATTTGCGTAACCAGCATTTGGAGACAATTTTGTTTCGGGTTAATCACATGCCTGTTAAAATGTCCCAATTTAGCCCCAGCAATGTTACCACCTTCTTTTTTTTCCATTTCTAGAACTTACCCAACAATAAAAATTTCACTTCCTTTAGAGAACGTTTATAGTCTTCCTGAATACTTTTGTTGATTTGTTTGGAGACTTTCGTGGCCTCTATGGCCTGTTTCTGTTCCTCCGACAATACACAACCCATAGTTTATATGATCCAATTTGCTCTAAATGTTTCAATTAAATTTAAGTTCCTCACAACACGACACAAAAATGAAACAACAAATTTACGCACAGTCACTACCACACATACATGTACTTTACTTGTCACCAATTATACTTTATATGTATATTTTATAAAACGGTAAATGAAATACTTCCTTAATATATCAATAGTAAAGTGCCTCAACTCTTTTCCCCTCCGAATGACACAGAAACACATCAAGTTCCTGTAGGGTACAGATGTAACTTTGCCAAAATTTCTGCATGTATCCAGAAATATAGACCCAATTCCTGTTTGTTATAGATCCATTTCCAATTCACATTCTTGTTACAAGCATCCACACCCAATGACAACTTCTTCTACAGACAGCTGTCGAGCAAACTTAAAAAACTTCCAAAAACTTGAAAAACAAGTGGGTACAATGAACAAGACACATCTCTTTTCAGATCAGAGCCCCTTGTCAGTTAATAATGCCAGTACAAACACTTTGTAAACACCCTGGCTTCTCAAGCAGCATGAAAGAATGGGCACATGACAAAAAAATCCTCCCTTATTAATGCCTTCACGGTGTTGCTTTAACTTTAAAAAGTGTCCAATTGTCCATGTATGAATTCCTGAAGTAGGTCTTTATCCCGGATTATAAATTATTCTCGAGCCCTTCGTGTTGCGATTTGCCAAATTTAATACCGTCTTTGGTCAGGAATAAAAAAGAGCTGGCTCTGAATGGTCTTTTGAGGCGAGATCCCCAATAAATGGCCCAAGACTGACATGATCAGATTTAATCAAGATCGAGCTCTCCTACAATATGTAACGATAAGAAAGATTGGCCCCTTATAGGAACCAGTAAATTAAATGTCCTACTTGTCAATCAATCAGATCGCTCCTACGTTTGATGACAGTTTTCTTTTTATTGCATACTAGCACAATGCCATGGGTTCCCAGTCTCGAGGGAACATCAAATGCCCGGTTCATTGTTTATAATAGACATATGTTGCAAGTCTTGCATATATATGCATGTGTGTCAGGTATACTTATTATTCATGTAAATAATTATCACCCAGTTACCCTACATTTGCCTGTGATCAGGTGGATAATAGATTTGATATACATGGGAAGTTAGTCATCTACATTTTTTATTTTCAGATAAATATTTGATTTAAAGTTTATGAAGGCAGATTAAAAGTTCCTATAAGAGAAACCTTATCTACGTTACAGGCTATGTTTATTGATGTTTGCGTCAGTAAAACTTTTTGTTCTCTGAAGTCACAGAAACTATTCCACCCACAATAACTGAGATGTTATGCAGAACCAATTCTCTATCTAGACTTTGTAATGGAATTACCGGTAGTCACCATTCTCCAGGATATAACTTTTTTCACAAGAGAAAACCGTTTTGTTGAAAATGCGGGTGCCTAACCCCATCTTTATTTCCTGTATCTCAATTGTTACCTTATATGAATTAGATTTTACTTCTATCTATAGCTCTTGCTGAATTTTTCGTATTGGGTCTAAATTATTCTGTGTAAACCATTTTTTTTGCCTTCTGATATAATGTTTATCCTTCTTTCAAATATGAACTCTCTCTCTCTCTCTCTCCCTCTCTCTCTCTCCCCTCCACCCCCTCTGATACATGGAGTGTATATCATGACAGCAGGGATAATTTTTTCCCTTTAGAGCGTTACAATGTCAGTAACCTTTAACAGGCTCTGAATTTACCAGCTTAAAAGTCAAATACTCATATACGCATTTTACACAAAACTGTTTCCTAGTTTGTGTATGCAATTGACATTTTGAATTTATGTTGTATCTCTTGACACATAAACTATGCTGAACTTGTATATAAGCAGTCAAGCACTTGGTGTCAGCTAGAATAGATGAATGCTTGTAACATTAAATGTAAAAGGAATGTAACTTTATACGAGTATGATAGATGCAATATTGATTCCCTCACCACAATGCCAAGACAAGCCCCTTATAGCACTGATGGTCAGTTTTATTACATATGATGTGCCTGGTGTATGTGTGTGTGTGTGTGTGTATATGGTCAGAGATAAATTTGATGACAGTCCAGCAGTTTGTCAAGTGTTTAATGACCAGGTGTTTACTAGATCAGCTTTTTATTACTCTTGTTGGTCCCATAACGCAATGCCCTTATTTTCCCTAAAAGAATTCAAAAACAAGTAGCCAATTAACCTCTTAATAAAAGATGTTTCAAATATGCAGGAATATTCAACATCCCTGACTTTATTTTTTTTTACTGTGTTGACGTGCACTTGACAATTTATTTAGAGGTATACTATACATGTAATGCCTTCATTATCATAGCTAGGCATCTTATTTTCTTTCCTGCATTTTAAGTTATAAATGTGTGTACTACTACATAGAACAAGTTTAATCAAACAGTATTTTTACATACAAAGTACATATGTACTATCACATCTGAACCTCTTAAGCAGCAATGTTTATATTTGCATAGGGGAGGGTGTGTTCATGTGTTCCAAAACAAGTTTGATCCAAAATCTAAGTTTAGTTGCCTTACTTCATAGCCACAGTTCATCTATATTTTTTTTTCCTGGCTCATCTGCGATCTGCAAAGTAATTCTATTTTTTTTCCCCCCAAGTGTTGATTGCATGCTGGTTTTTTAATGAACGATATGCTTGTCATGCAAGCCTGCTTTGTCTTGCACACCGAGTGAGTCGACCTAGGACAGAATGCCAGGCCTTGCATCATCCTGCACTCTAATCACTAACAATGTCTGAAAGGAAGATGTGATTCGCTGCAAGCAATCCCTGATCATTAGTGCTAGGTGTGATCCTCATGTATCCATTGTGACAATACTCAGAAACAGAATGTTATGTAATTACTCATCTAGTGTTCTAATCAATCTCTGAATGTGTGAGGTGCATACCCTCAAAGTCAAAGCTATTCAATTAAAAGTGTCTTGTGTACCATTTCAGTAAGGCTTCATGCTTATATGTAATGGTCTCAATTCTCTGGACATTTTAACACAATTTTTTTTTTTACTGTACTGGCCTATAAACACCTGCATAAAACCTTGTCTTGTAAATTACTGTTTATTACGTGTATTTTGTCAAAGCAGATTTTTCTGTACTAAATCTCACTGTATTAGAGAGTTATTGATTGGCCTGACTCAGTAAAACAGTGACCATTGGTGACAAATTTAATTCTTCAACAACACTGTGCCATTCAAAGTTGATTAATGCTGTGGATCAGTTCGATTTTGACATTGTTATTCAATCTAGTACTGTAATTCAAGGTTAAAAAAAATCTTGACACATTTCATTAGAAATTGGCAATATTTCCTCAAACTTGGAAAAAAATAAATCATGAGGAAATGTCTACAGAAATGATATTTTGTAGCACTATCAGGATTTCCCACCCTCACACCATTCCAATCAGATTTTTTCAATGGGCACTAAGACGGCAAGTTATCCCGCACTACAACAAGTGTTTCTGGGATGAGTTTGAGCCTTTTTTTTTTTTTTTTTTTTTTTTTTTTTTTTTTTTACATCTAATTTCTTATCTCCAAGGGTCGCCTGACTTAAATTGGGTTTAAATGGATTAACACTGGAAAAGCTATAAAGTTATGCGATCAAATGTTAACATTTTATCATGTTATTGATGTACAGTATAACATATTAAACAAATTTTGAAATGGGCTATTGGTTGGGGAGGGGGTAGGGGCATAGGATCATTTCAAATTGAGCACCCCAACTAAAATAATTTTATACTGTATCTTCATAGCTTGAATTTTTGTGAATGGATTTCCTTCCCTATTTTCAATTTTTCACCACAATTCTAGGCTACTAATTTATCAAACTTGTCTTCTTTTTTCTAAAATGTTATGCAATATGGATGCATCTCCAACCTTGTAAAGTAAGTATAGATACTCTTCATTCAAACTGATACACATATAGATCACATTAAGAAATGTCCTGTTAACTACATTACAAAACAATGGACTACATCACAGTTATATATATATATCATTTGAAGTTTTGGCATGAAATATCTTTAAACCCACAAAACAATACAGTTATGTAAACATGTGACACTTAGATCCAGAATTTAAAGAACCTCTTCTATACTCTGTCCCAAGATATCCTGGATTCACATTTTGCTTAATTACTCGATATTTATAAATACCTAAGGGTTCAAATGATGTTCATTCAAAAGTATGAAAAATTTCAAAGATTTCTCTGTTGAAACACCCCATTTAGCTTATCAGGTTTCAATACACGGCTTAAAAATGTGATGTATACGGGAAATTTGGATTGCAGCAAACCTGGACGATAATGTTGAAAAATTGCGCGAAGGATTCCGAGTGACTTCCGAATGGAGAAAAGATGTAAACATTCCCCATTATAAACCTCCGTAAGAAATCTGTTTTCGTTCCTGTGAATTTTTCAGAGTGAAAAATGATAATGTGTCAATGAAGATATCTTGGAAATTTTCCCTTTCATCGATTTCAATTGCACATCTTTCACAAATATGTGTATTTTATAATATTAAAAATCGGCCGAATGTGCTGCATAAATATCTTGGGACAGACTATAAAAGTAAAACACAAAAAATGGCATTAGACATAACTTCTCATTATAAGTCGGTTTTCTTTCAAATTCCTAATTTTGTCTAATTGATGCTGAATTTCCCCATTTTTGAAATTGACCAAGTCTATGATGTTTACTTGGATATTCCATTTCAATTTCAGATATTACTGAGTTAAATTTTTCATTGTTCAATGTTCTTTAATCTGCTGACAGAGAGAATGAATGTTTTATTCATTCTTTGTATATATAGCTTACATCATGAATCACTTGGCAAATATTTGGTTTAATAGGGATTAAGCCTTTAAAATGTTATTGGAATTCCATTTAGTATTGAATTTAATAACATGGCCATTGTCAACATATCTAGATGTCAACAACACCAAATCCTGTAATAAGATTACTGTGGCAATTAAACTTTTAATTAATTCCCAGGCTCTTAGTTGTAGAACTCGTTTCGTGGTGTATTCAGGCTGTTGCAAAGTCTGCCATCATTGAATGCCTGTAAATCTATTCATCACTTGATATTCCTGGCCTGCAGGACATGAAATGAAGTCGAGTTGAAACTCCATTAATAAAGATTTAGACCAGACGATATGCATTTGTACAGAATACTAATTATATTACTTCAAGGTAAACAAGTTTAAAGGAAGAAGTTCTAAACTCAACGCGTCAAGCAATAATTTTTTCAATCATGTTGCCAATTTTCAAATTCAAAATAAAAAAAAACTTTATTTACATAACTATTATTCAATTTCAATGCACAAGAAGAAATATTATCATATGAATACCATATATTCACATGATATGCTGTGTTAAATTTCACAGCCAATGGGATTGTATGAAAAGACTGTCAAACGAAAATTCAAATCGCAGACAGTTTAAACTTATCATTAAAAATGACATTCAAAATTATCTAAATTTTGACAAATTTTTGAGGAGATAGGCACTTATTTCTCGTAACGATATATCTGCAAACACTCAATATCACATAAAATACATCAAGAGTAGGTGAATATTGTCACGCTGAACTGTTCTCAATTTCCAGCGAGTTGAAAACACGTGAATACACACATTTAAAAATTGGCTAACAAGGGGTCCTTGTGATGAGCCGATTCATCAAAACTTACCCAATAGTAAAAGTTTCACCTCCCTGGATGCCTTCTCTCCATCTACCCTAAGAGCTTTGTCAATCTGTTTCGATCTCTCGACAGCCGCTTTGTCATCGGCTGAAACGGCGCACCCCATGTCCACTTAATTTCACTAAACACGTTAAAATTTCCTTTGAATTAAAGATGGTTTGTTGGCTACTGACGTTGTTTAAATTTCCTTAGTCCAAACCATGTGATTTATAAGATATCAGGCACGAAAAAGCACGTTATTTCCTTGTGTATTATCAGTGTGATGTTCATAGGTGCATCGCCCGTTTTGAAATGGTTACCCGGATGTTTACGGGCACCTGCGCGAATGGAGTACTTGTAAAGAAAATGTGTTTCTCAAAAGTCAAGAGGTTTTGTTGCGTGATTTTTGAAAGTTGTATCCCCAAAAATTTCTGCTTCATTTTATCTATTATGATTAACATTCCGCATTTTATTTTTTGTCCGACATGTAACTTTTAGGCCTACTTTAAGTATTTTTTGAATCAATTTTATCATATGGGTGGTTTTAATATTATTTAAACAGAAATGTTATAAATATATAATAAAAATGGTGTATTGTTTTCCAAATTATATCTTATAAAATTTGCTATATTCCGATTCTACACAGAAATCCAATAGCTAAATTATGTATCATAGATAAACACGGCCTAAAAGATAATAAGACGACGTTTTTAATTTAAGCATTTTTTATATTTTGAAATTTCCCCTGCCGTCGGAATCAACAGGAAAGAAGTTCAAACCGGAAGCCAACGTTGACTTCGTCATCGCCATATTGTCAACAAGACGGTTTGCAGATGTAAATACATGGTGTAAAGGACAGAAGAAATGTAAAGTTTCTAACATCTTTCACGTTTTTATCGTAATAATGTCTGCATTTAGTAATGAACCATTAAAAGACGGAAACAAGGGTGGATTCTGGAAGAAAGGAAGCGGTTTTCCAGGAAGGTATCCCACCGGTGCTGCAATGGTTCTCAGATTTTTGGAAACACCCCTTTTAGTTTTTAGTGCAGGGATGTAAACAAACTCAGAAATAACAAAACCGCTTTTGTTTACATGTTTGGTAACGTTCGCCCAATCTCAAAACCTAGAATGAAAAGATCAAACTAATTTGAAAATTGAAAGAAAAAATGTGTATGATTTTTATTATTATGACTTCAAACAATGATTGTTCAATTCTTTTGATCAAAAATATATTATGACAATTTCAGCATAAAACCGGTTTATGGAGCACAACATCCTCCACTTCAAATGATGCCTAGGGGGTAGGTATTAAACAAATTACATCAAGTACATATATATTTATTTTACATAATTGTAAAAACAAATCATTTGGTAAATAATTCAGTTGCGTAATAAATTTGATACAAAATTCTTAAAATGTCTGTAGAAAAGAAGATCGGTCTAAATCCAGCAATAAGAAAGATGCTTTTCAAGACTTTGAAAACAAAACATCTGATGCATGGGACGATGGTGATGATGATCTTCTGGTTATGGCGAACATTCAGATGTCACTGCGAGATGTACAGTCTACTGCTAAAGCAGTCATGGAAAATCATAGCAAACAGTTCAGTGCTCAAAGCCAGCAGAATGCCATCAAAGGTAAGAATGCGCCATTTATAATTTAGTTTAGAAAGTCCTATCATTATTAATTTTTGTGTGTGTCTGACACAGCAATTACTAAAGTCTGTCCCAGGCTACTGCTTCCCTCACATACCTGTCAAAGAAGTACAATTTAAAATCGATATAAGGGGAAAAATCCAAGATTACTTTATTGACACTTCATCTATTTTTACCTGGAGAAATTGACATGATCGAAAAAAAAATTCCTTACAGAGATTTATAATGGGAAATATTAACATCTTTTCTCCATTCTGAATGACTCGGAACACCTCACACAAGTTTTCATTGTTATCATTCCGGTGTTTTCATGTCTGCCGAATGCAAAATCCCCGTAGACTTTCTGTTTTTGGTTGTGTATTGAAACCTGATGCGGTAGAGGGGGCATTTCAAAACAGATAATCTGGACTTTTTCATTCTAGTGGATAAACGTAGTTTGGTGTTTATGATCATTGAAATATTAAGCAAAAAGTGGTGGAAGCAGAAACTTGGGACAGAGTGAAATGCTTTCTTCTGACTACTTAATATTAAATGTACAATTTTGTTTTGTTTCATTCTTTTACTTTTTACTGGATAAAATATTCAATAGAAATTTTAATTGATGATATCAGCTTTGGTTTCTTTAAAGCCATGTGGCCAAATTATGGCAATCCAGTAATTCATAGTCTTGATATCTAAGCTATAATATTTCATTTCTAATACATGTATATGTGAAAGGTTAGTTATTGTTACCATATTACTTGTAGTTAATAGATGTTTATGGATGTTGTGCAACATACATGTATATCTAGTAATAATGATTTGAACCAATACTTGACCTTCATTCAGAAAAAAATGTAAAGATTGAAGCATTTAAATGTAAAGATTTGTTTTTATGCAGTGGTTTACAGTTTACCATAGGTAAACATTGTACATGTGTTCTGAATCATGTGCTTTTCCTTCCCCTCAGGAAACATTCTTTCTTGAGCCACTACTCATGACCGTATTTTGTATTGTAGATCATGTGACAGCTGTCCCCTCTGCAACCTCTTCCCACGGGGCGGGGCCCGGTGTTGGGGTGCGTTTGAACAGTGGGTGGAGGCCGCCCAAGTCTACACCCATCAGATACACCAAAGACGTGGTGCCAGATAGAGAGGCCACCAAGCTTGAGAAATTCCGATCTGTGTTAGCCGGTCCAAATACAGATCTAGGTAATTCTTTTTATAAAAGAGGCATGAAAAAATCCTTTTAAATTGATTTTTGAGGATAGATATGGATGGTTAATGTTAGCAATTAGGCAAAAATGTATTACAGGTTATTTCTCCACCAGTTTTATATGTAACTTTTAAAGATTTGTTAATATTTGACATTTTACTGGTGACTCAACTATTCTGAGTGCTGGCACTGTATGTCAGAGTCCAGATTTATCCACCCTGTGACACATGAACCCCCCCCCCCCCCCCACAACCCATTTAAAAAAATCTTAACAATGATACACTGTTGAATGTATGAAACTATAAATGCACTGTGAAATATGTCTTAACAATGATACTCTGTCCTAGGAAACTAAATGCACTAAGATTAGTAGCACATATGTAGTAGTAACATGCAAGTGCATTTTGATATGTTTTGTAGATGAATTAAGAAAACTCAGCTGGTCTGGAATACCAAAAGCAGTTCGAGCAACAGCATGGAAAATTTTATCAGTAAGGCTTAGTTGGTGTTGGTGAATTCAACATAAGCATCTCACACTGACACACTTGGAGCATTGTGACTCCTTTTAAAAAAAATGGTCATTTTGTGTATTGTTCGGGATAGGGGGGAGTCTGTGTTCCTTTATTTTGTTAGTTAAGGTAACTGACTTGCTACTTATGTAGGTATTTGAATTTGTGTGTAGAATTTATTTGGTGTTTTCTTTGAGGTTTGAAGCTCAAAGAAGATAGTCATGGATGTTGTACAGAATGTTAGAATGGCATATTGAAATTTATATCATCAATCTATTGATTGTAATGAAGTTCAATATACACTCAAAAAGATACACTGTATATACTTGTACATATAAATGTTGATTTGAAAAAGAACTTCCGAGGTAAAAATAGTGATGGATGATGTACAGAATGTTGGAATGGCATATTGAAATTTATATCGTCAATTGTAATGAAATCCAATATACACTCAAAAAGATTTTTACTTGAACATATACGGTAAATGTAGATATGAAAGAGAAATTTCAAGATAAAACAGTTGGTCAAGGTACAAGGAAACAGATTTTGATCATAAGGACATAATCATTGCAGATAACATCAGCTTAGATAAAGCTAGGTCTTCAAAGTGTTACCCTGTAAATAGATACATTATTATGTCGCCAGGGTTACCTTCCAGCCAGCGTGGACAGAAGGGAGCCAACTCTGCAGAGAAAACGTCACGAGTATTTCAGTTTCATTGAACAATATTATGACACGCGACATCAGGAAATGCACCAAGACACATTCAGACAGGTATGTCAGAGGGGTTAGTGTCAGGAGAGAACTGTATATGGTCAATCTTTTAATTATTTTTCTTATAACATGGTCCGTAAATAACGTTGCAGTGAATAAATGGCAATACAAAAATAATTGACACACTTTGCAGTACATTATACAAAAGTTTAGGAACGGACCCTAAAAATGCGGCCTGGATAATGCTGTAAACAAGCATTAAGAAAATTAATGTTATGGTGAATCTTTTTAGTATTTTTCAAAAATTTAAATGCAGTATACTAATATGATTTCTAGCCTTGCAGTAATTCATAATAGAAAGAATGGTGTATTGCATTTTTTTTATGCACATTCAATAATTCTTTAAAATACATAAACATATGATATATGGTGTGTTTAGTAAGCTTTTATATTGATACCCAAGCTTTGTAGATGTTCCTTTCTTTTTTATCATGTCAACCTTAACAAGTTTTACATCACTTAGATATTGTGTGCAATAATAAATTCAGAAGTATTTATAAGCATCACTCATTTTTCTTCATTTGTTTTTTTTTTTAATCCTTGTTTGTTAACAAAAAATTACCTATTATCTTTATCTAGAGATAATGTTTTTGCTTTTTTCCTTTTTATATAAATGATAGATGAGCTAGAAAATTCGAACTGTAAAAATATATCTATACAGTCACCGAAAAAAACAATTGTTAAACTACCATTCATCATTGGGAAATGGTCAGCCAGTCGAAGGAATGTAATTTCATCTTGATAATTAATCTCAAAGACTAACTTGGCATCATGTCATAAAAATGCATCAAAGGCTTTTTAGAAGATTCTATAAACCTGCAAAATGTTCATACTTATAATGAATGACAAGAATGATTTACGTTTGTTGAATTAAATGGCTGTCAGTACCATGGTGCTAACTAAATGTATAACCATTTATGCAAATCGTTTCACAACCTTTTGACCTTTTGTTTGGCATGTGTTTCCAGCAACAATTAGGTCTTGGCACAGTAAGTAATTTCCCATCATGCATCTCTTTATTTATTTCCTGCTACTGACTTTCTTCATTACAAGGCTTCTACCACAATCTGCTTCACGTTTTTCCACATGACAAATTATAACGGTGTACACTGCTCACTAATTTTAACATAGCTCAAATATGAGCTAGCACATTCTGGACTAACTTTCCACCATATTTTTTACAAGAAAATGGAACAGATTAAAAGACAACTGTATGAAAATGTCAAATAATTATTGAATTTTCATACTTTTGATTTCAAATAGAAAAGTAATCGGTAAAATCTATGTTGCATGAAAGTAAAATACAAGAATTTTTCTTACCATCTACCTTTTCAATACATATTTACAAGAATTTGGTACTTCTTGGACATTTTAGAAACATATTTTTCTTTACATTATGAAAGTACCATAATGTGGGCTACATGAACCATCTAGTTTATAAATAGTCATTTTTGTATTCATTTAAGAAATAAACAGCAATTTAAAAAGTACACCGTGATATGAAGTTGGTTGGTCACATGATCAAATCCTGTGAAGCCCGTAGATTTGATCACGTACCAACCAACTTCATATCCCGGTGAACTTTTTAACATTGCTGTTTATTACGTATATTTACGTTTGAAAAAGACAAATCATTCAGAACTGTTAAAATTGTGGAGATTTTATGTTTACAATAATCCAAGCGATAAGCGCGTGCTATGATCATTGTGATGTCATGAAAAAGTTCATACAGAATTGAACGTTTTCGCTATTCTATAGGTTCATATAAGGAAACATATTTGCAAATGTAAATATTTTGAAATAATTATGACATTTTGGATACCATTATATAGCCATTATCTATTCAACAGGCAACCAAAAAATAACTTTTTTCATGCTATTCCATATTACTGGATCTTTGATCATCAAATAACCTATGTTCTGCATATATTCTGGCACTTAAAAAACTGTTAACAAGATGTTATAGATCATGGGGTCACATTATCATTTTTCTTGTATTTAATACATGTACTAACATTGTGTTTTCTTACTAAGTAAGTTCTTTTTACATATAGTTATGTGATCCTTTAAATTGTTTTACCTTATGATAAGTCCAGACCTCCAAATTTTTTTTTGGCATGTCCAGAATCTCTAAAGTGGTCGTTATTTTTTTTTTTTTTTATTAATGGATAGTCAACATGTATCTGAGATACTGAGAAATAAAACTACTCTATGGTTTACAAATTTGTGTCAATCCTTATCTGGGAAAGAAAAATGCATGTACTGGTATATAATGTAGAACCATATGCCAGCCTACATATTATAGATAGGATGTACACGTATCTATATTTAATCTTCCTGTGGACGGTATGTCAATGCCCTATTATTAATCATGTAGTTTTGTATCATGCACAGATGTTATGTGTGTATGGTAATTCATTCAGAATCATATTTATTTGAAAAACCTTATACACAAGAAGTTGTTTTCCTTTTCCTACTCCTCTTGCATTTAGTTTATTGCGGAAAGTAAAGATGTTCAACCCCGGTAGGTAAATTACCATAATGATATGGTAGGAAAATCATTACATTGGATTCTGTCAGAGATTACTCCTAGGATTGCACGAAATCTAAATGATACTAATTTGTTTAAGGTTAGCCTTTTATAACAGTCTGACTACCAGTACTTCGCAGTATCACTATATAATTGCCCCCTTTCTTATAAATTATACATTTACAAAAAATTAGATATCAAACGGATATTTATGGATCAATTACCATGATAAATATAGTACAAGACATACAAGGCTGACTCTAATAGACCAGAAATTGTGCTTTATGATAGCCAAACACATGTAGTACATACTGTGTATTAAAGTAAATCAATTTCATTAATGTGTGTACGTTGAAGTCAGCATATTGATGTATGGTTTAATCAGAAACATCTCAATGTATTTGTATCATTGCATTATTAACATTGTCAGTTGGGAATTCATTGAACCCAAAGATGCCTCACCGCATGCACATCTCTTGTGGGTTTAATTGATAAAAACAGAAATTATGTATATAGTAGATCTACAGTGTATAGTGAACAGTGGCTGCTTCAGTAGAAACTACTATTATTGCACAGAGAGTAGTTTTAGTTTGAAAGGAAACCATGCTTTATAGGGGACTAGCACCTCAGTTTGCTCCGAAATGGTAGATGGAAATTTAGTAAATAAAGTTGTGGCTAGTTTATTGTAATTTTAAATGAAGTTTTTTTTAATTTGAGATTTGTGGGACTAGGAAACCTTTAAGTTCTTTACTCATCAATGAGATAAAGTTTTTATTTTCAGTGCAACTGAGATCTTTCTTCACAACATTGGGTTCATCTGTGATAATCCATGACCTTTGTTTTTCAGGAAGGATTTATTAGCTACTTGTACTTTTTGAGGGACAAAACATTTTTTAGCTGTAATTTTAAATCTAATAATAAAAAAGAGAAGTTATTTAAAAATGCTGAATTACAGATTCATATAGACATTCCGCGAATGAATCCATTAGTGGCTATATTTCAACAAAAACTGGTACAGGAAGTGAGTACATTGTTGTCATTACCCAGCATGCAGTAGCTATCTCTTGTCCTAGACATTGTGGATGGAAACTATTATTCTACATTATCGTTCTTGTAGTTGTTCCACATGAGCAAATACTACTGACCATTAAACAAGGAAAAACCATTACCCCAGAACTTGTTGTGTACTTGTTTTTGCATTGTTCAAAAAGGAAGTATTCTAGATTCAAAAAATGTAGCACAGTTAAAGAAGACTTAATTAAAACACTATAGTTGAGATTTGATAAAGAGAATTGCCATTTGTTTTAAGATGGTTGTTGAAGGATCCATGATTGTTTTGTTGTCAGTGGTATTTGTTGGATGTTGTTTTGTGCTGTCAACCAGTGGAAGAATGGCCTCCATAGATTCCCATGGATTCCATGGCCACTGAGTCCCAGTAAAATGACATTACTGCATGTCCTTCTCTTCCCTTGTTTGGGCTTGCTGTATATAAGCCTGCTATAGACTCCATGTTGTGGCTTTTGATCAAATGTTTGTTGATTTTCAGATCCTTAAAGACATCCCTAGGATGACCTCACTAGCTCACCTTTTCCAACAGCAGGTTGTTCAAGAAGTAAGTATGGGTTCAGATGCACTGCTCTGGAAGAATGGTTCAAATTCTAACATGTATGCCAACAGCAGTAATGTGGAACTGACCAATCAAATGGCAGCAATGATTTGACTAACAATGGGATTAACATGGAAATGTCCATCCTTTTCACCTACGCATTGCTTTGTTAGTCTGCTTCTTTAAAGGTGTTTTTTTTTCCAAGCCAAAAATAGTACCGGTAAATTTATATATTGATATTAACTGCCTGAATCTTGTTTTGACAAACAGTCAGACCTTTAATAAGACTTTGCCATATTTGTCATATTTTTAGCTCCAGTTAATTCTTTTGTGGTACATGTATAAAGGATGAATATGATAATTTTAATGATTATACTAGATTTTTATTTGGAAATAACGAAGCTTAGCTTCTGAAGGATGGATAACTGTCAAGTAGAATTCTTATTTTAGGATAGATATTACTTAATTTCACAATTCTATCGTTTTGTATCGGAGCATGAGAATTTGAAATGGCGAGTGCTTTTGTAATATTTCCGTAGGATACATGTAGTATGGAAAAAAAAATTAAACGCAAGAATTTAGAATCTTGGAGAGGAGCTTCTCACAATTTATGCGACTATAAATTCCTTACATTTGATTGGCTTAGGAATCTACTGTAGTTTGACATTAATTACTCCTAAACAAGTGCTGTTAGTAATAAAAACATGTTTTCTAAAATGAGGACAAATTATGAAAAACAATTATGAACCGAACCTGTTAATTGAATATGTATTGATATACATACATATTTACTGGTATTAAATGATGCATTGTAAATGAATCATTAATGAGACACTAATGTTTTCTTTACAACAGTCTAATTTCAGCCAATTTTGTTAATGTAACATATCTGATGATGAGTACCGGTATTTGATAATGATTTTAATCAATAACTGTCTCAAACTCTGTTGGATTTCAGATTTTGACATTTGATAACAAATATTATTTAGAAAGGTTGTTTGAATTTTGAATTACATGTTTTAATTTGCAGTAATGCAGTTGCTTAATTTACTGAACAAAATTTTTCTGATTTCTTTTTTAAGAAAACATTCACATTGGAGTTGTTTACGCAGAAGTAGAGAATGCACAAAGCCTTTTATCTTCATATAGTGCATGACTGTACCAATTTTCAAAACTAATCTTGTGAAATCATTGCAAATTTTTACCCAAATTTTCCACACACGTACACACACAAGTATCTTCACATTTACATTATGATTATTGAAACTGTTTTAAGATGATCTTGTAAAAGATTTTCAGTACCACTAAATGATGCCCTGTGATGCTATGTTGTACATTTAGGGGTCAGGTTCCTGTTAACCCAGTAGATAAATTGTACTCTAGCTTGTGCCTTGAGGTACATGTAAACCTGTTTGTCAGTCTTGAATGCTTGCATGTTTTGCATAAAGAATTATTGTTATACGTAAAAAATACATATGATATGATGTTATTAAATGTATTCTCTGCATACAAGTGACTTTATTCTAACAGAAAAATGTTTGGTTCGAAGAGAAAAATAAATATTTAACATAACATTTGGCATGACTGCTGAACTATTTGGAGAGCATTCAACTTCTTTAATCAACGTGAATGAAGTTTTCTTGTGAGACATTTACGCAAGTGTTTCTAATCTGAAGTTCTTAATGATGTGCAGGTGTAAACAGAATGTTGTTTGGCCCTTACACAGGTGCGTGTTGTTTGTGTTGCAGATATTTGAGCGCATCTTGTATATCTGGGCCATCAGACATCCAGCGAGCGGCTACGTGCAGGGAATCAACGACCTGGTGACTCCGTTCTTTGTCGTATTTCTGTCCGAGTTTATAGAAAATGGTGAGTATTGTGCAACTTAACGGGAAAGACAGTTTCTCAAGGTGGATATAATACAATTATATTTACATTTTTAAGGAAATTATGATGGTTTAGATACCAGAGAAGAATAATATACACTGTGCCCCAAGGGTGAAATGAGTATCAATCTTCAAGGGTAGCTGAACGATCACATATACTGGTATCTAAAAATTGTAAATACTGTATATAGGGAAATATTCGCCCCCATTTTATTTTCGCCCCTTTCACCCTTGTTGTCAGTGGGTGAATTTAAGACTGGGCAAATTTCAATGTCTCAAATTATCTCTCTGTAAACATAACTTGTCTGGGCGAATTCAAGAGAAAATTACACGGGGCGAAAATAACCTAGTAGCTTTCTTTGAAGTATCAAATTACTTTTGCTCATGCAGGTAACTGTAAGGTTTTAGAATTTTGGGGGGAAAATGATTAAACCCAATTACCACACAGATATTTTCTGGTTCATGTAATGATTGTTTCTATTCATTTGAGGTCCAAATTAGTGATCACAGTATTGTAAACCAACTTCTATTTTGCTGTGAGAAAATTTTATGAGTTTTATAAGAACCCTGTATTTCTCACCAAGAACCTTTCTTTTTGGGTCTCCTGTATTTACTGAAGAATATCTACATACTAGGTTCTAATTCTTATATTTTAAATTACAAAAGGAAGACATCCTGAATACGAGCTGGTTGACAGTATATAACTAGTGCCTGTTTGGGAGGGTAACAGTTGAAATTGACACCCCCAAGAAAACCATTGTCAACCGACACGATGCGGAGGTTGACAATGGTTTTCGAGGGGTGTCAGTTTCAACTGCCCTCCCAAACAGGCACTATTTATTTAATTATACTGAATGTCTTAATTTTAAAGAAAAACTTTACTGATGATCTGAATTCTACGGTGAACCATATGCACATAATTTACGCGCATGTTACAATTCGTTGTATTACCTGTTGCCAAGTGTGTTGCTAACACTGAGGGTAATAGAACAGATTAAAAACTGCATCTAAACCAATCAGATTTCAGTATTTAACATGAAAGTATATTAATATATATTACATGTACCAGTAATCAAATTTGATTTAAGTATGAGAAGAAATGCTGAATATATGTATGTTGTTTTAAATTACCTGTATAGTTCTTGGAATCGTTGTTGGTATGCATTCATTTAATTTTCTAATTTTAAGGCTTTACTAATTTTGGAATTTTGAACATGATACATTTGCAATGTACAATGGAATATATTTGCAACTTCAGCTTTATGTATTTTACTGTAAAAGCAAATATGGTTCCAGCCAAGTTTCTTCCATTACTATTTTGTCTCCACTCTTAAAACCTGATCGACCCACTTTTCCTTTCTAACTTTTCTTATTGGCCTAGGCAGCGGCTGTAGGAAGTCAGGGCATGGCAGAGTCATCTGGTTTTCTTATTTTTGAGGGATGAGGCCTTGAATTCTGCTTTCTTGTGCAGGTCCTCATTTGACATGTTTGCCCAGAATATGCTGTAAATTTTTCTGAGATAGTTGATGTGGACTGGATGATGTATGAAAACCTTGTCATGGCCAATCCCCCTTCTTCTGGAAGACCCAAATCTGTTTTTCACCAATATTTGTAAACATTGTTATATTGTGTTAATTGCTTTCTTCTAGGTACGTGTATTCTTAACTGTATAAAACACATGGTTTGTACTTGGTAGTGGACCTTGTGCATTTTATACATGGTTAGTAAATCCCATATGGAATATGAACAAAACATTTAATGACTATGTTTAAACTATTGTAGGTTACTGTATACAGGGCTATTTTTTCCTTTGTTTTTTGGGGTTTTTTTTGCCTATCTACACTTGCAACAGTTTGGCCCAGTCACAGTTATGTGATAGTTACTCTTTCTTATAAACACAGTGATTTAGAATTGTTTTTAATGCAACTCAGTCTTAAATTTGCCTGCTGACAACGAGGGCGAAAGAGGGTGAAAATAAAACGGGGGTGAATATTTCCCTGTATACAATAACTATAAATCATATTGCTAAACATTAACTGTTATACATGTATATGTACATGTATATACTGGTAGGACAAATTCAGATGTATATTCTCTCTGCAGCTTTAGTCAGTGTAATGCAATGTACACATATTATTAAAAGTATGATGTAGCTAATAACCTGGTACACATACACTCCCCTGTGTGTGCTAATTTTGTAGTGTATTGTATCTGCAATACATATAGTATATTATATCTGCTACAGATACATGTATTAATTTATTTTTGTCTGCAACACATACAGTGTATTTTATCTGCTTAATATGTAGCATACATGTGCCTTGCCTGCAAATCATATACATGTACATTTACTAGTATGTAATGTTTGTTACACTTACAGCGCATTTCATTTGCTGCACATTCAGTTTCATGCCATGTATATACCATTCTTGTAGATGTGGAATCAGAGAACTTTGAGGTGAGTCAGCTACCCAAGGAGACGTTGAACACGATCGAGGCGGACAGTTTCTGGTGCACCTCCAAGCTGCTGGACGGTATACAGGACAACTACACCTTCGCTCAGCCTGGCATTCAGATGAAGGTCAGCGCACTGAAGGAGCTCATCAAGAGAATCGATGGTCAGTCTATTGTTTAGTTGTAAGTCGGTTTGTACACTGACTCTACAATCCTTTGGCATAATTCAGCTGATTTGTCCCGTTTTTAAAATCTTTTATAACGTAACAAATGTTAAACTGAATAACCTCAAGGGCTAAGGCAACTCTGGTTACTTCACTTGAATCATATATTCAAATGCCCCCCCCCCCCCCCCCCCCCCCCCCCCCCCCCCATAAAAATGGTTCCTCACTCGCCCAGTACCAGGCTAAATCAGAGGATGTAATGTTGAAGACTAAATAGGTGTTTTATACAAAGTAGGGTCAGTTTATGTAAAGGCATTTCTTCTTATTTTTAATTTTTTTTTTTTGACAGTTCCGTTATACAAACATTTAGAAGAGCAGTGTGTGGAGTTCCTACAGTTCTCCTTTCGGTGGATGAACAACTTACTGATGAGAGAAATTCCGCTCAGGTGTACCATACGACTGTGGGATACATATCAGGTCAGATATCTTAGTCTCTTTCAACTTTCATACCAAAAGTTTGTCTCTCGCTAAGAGAACATGGCATTATATAAGCTGATATTGCTGTGCTGGCACATTCCGTAAGTGGTAGCAATTCAAAATAGATATGCTAGAAGAGCAATTCCACATCACGATGCCATTATTAGGTCAATTTTATTTTACTTTTCCCCAATTTTAATCGAAGCAATTTGGTTTAGGAATATATGAATGCAAATGATGGTTGTAAGAGTCTATTAGGTATGCAAACCCGTAAATATATGTTTAATTTTTCATTTGGTCAATTGCCGTATGTTAAAATGGATTGATGATTTTTGTTTTGTTATTTTTTCCAGGCTGAGGAGAATGGATTTGCAGACTTCCATCTCTATGTATGTGCAGCTTTTCTAGTCAGGTTTACCCAGGATATCCTCAGAGAGCACGATTTTCAGGTAAAAATTATGGATGATACAAGAGTTGTTGATTCTTGGATCTCAGAGAGTATCTCTATATTTAAATGACTCTTAATTGTGTTCATGAATAGTAAATTATCTTATAATCTAAAATCTGTTACTTTTTCCCAGGGAATTCTAATGTTTCTTCAAAACCTTCCTACCCACCACTGGCAAAACGAGGAAATAGGTGAACTTTTAGCAGAAGCTTTCAAACTTAAATACATGTTTGCTGATGCACCGAATCATCTCAGCAAAAAGAAGTGACATCTTGTGATACATTGAGTGAAGTGTCTGATTCATCATGGAGAGAGCTGGATCGACTCAAGAAGTCTGAGGCCGGTCATTCTAAGTGCTAACCTTCTTTGACTGACAGCCAAGTAAACAAGTCTTTCATCAATTGGTGCCAAGAATTACAGGGATTGCTCCTTCAAGCACTATATAAAAATTCCTCCAAACTGTAAAGCCAAAATGTCATCCAGACCAAAAATAAGTTGGGTGTCCATTGGAACAATAGAGATTCATGCATGCATGCAATGCCGAGAGTGGTTTGTAATTATGGGAAACTCTATGCAAGCAGTCTCTGTTTTATAGAGGAAGAAAGAGGGTTGTAACCATTGTACTTGTACTGTACAGTATATGTATATGCGACAAATGAGTGTATACATGCTGGTCAAGTCTCCCAGTTTGTATCAAACAAAGCTATGTATGATTGGTTTTTGTGTTCATACTTTCATTTTCACTTTGCTTATCTACTTTCACTATTGTGCAGGAAAAAAGTCTAAAATATGATATACATGTACAAATCCATTAAGATAATGTTTTTGGTATCAGTATATGTATAACCAAATGTATACTCATATTATATTTAATGATTGATAAATAAGCAAATTTTAGAATTGTTAAAGTAGAAATTCTGTGTTTTAAAAAAACCACTGAAATTTATGTATGGATATTAGCTGAAGAAAATACTGATGTGCTATTATCACCATTTGTTTACATGCAGTAATACAGCTGTGTATGTATCTTTTAGCTACTAGACAACTTTAATAATCAATGAGTCTTCAACACCTAAACAGTTTTAATGGAGTTTATGTATTTACATGTAGCAAAATATATCACTTCATGTGTTTAGTACATGTATTACATGTGTTAAAGATAGGAGCACATGTTGTGACAATAACATGATGTGATGTGAAGTATTGACTAAATGTAAAGAAATGTATGTAGATGTGTAACACATGTATTTATATTTAGCCAAAAACTTGCTCATTTCAAATCACACACCACGAAATATAGTTGACTCGGTCCATATGAGCCAAATGTTCTTCATAATTTCATCACATACATACATATACAAGTATAAATGAGTTATTTTGTAAGGTAAACAGACCTAATGAAACCACTTGCCCATAAAAACATCTCTATCATACAACCATTATTTTCATCATGCTCAGGAATTTATAAATCATACACCAAGTGATAGAACATGGAGAGAGGAAAAACAAGAAAATCCTCTCTATAAGATAGAAAAATTGTGGATCTGTAGTTGCCTATGTTGCATAATTATTTTTTAATAAAATGAGAAGAAAAGTTCTGCAAGAAAAGAATAGAAATTTATATCTATTGAAGTATATGAAAATTATTTATCAAATGTCACATTGATGTAGAAAGTTTGTTGATTTAGTACATTTATAATTATAAAAGATTTCATTAAAGCAATGATTCTGGTTCTAAGGGATTCATAAATACAAAGTACCCTTATACTTCTGAATGTTTTCATTGGATGCATTACTGACTATTAAAATAACCTTCACTCATTAATTGTCGAAAACCCAAGGCAAGGTCTTGTATAAGAGACTCGCCATGAGATTTTTTTCACCGTACCAATAACAATTTATGTTTGTTGCTTCTTCAACATGAGTCATGACTGTGTTAAAGAATGTCTTTTGGCAATTCTCTTTAGAGTAGTAAAATGCCGAGTCTTGGATGTAGACTACTCTGCAAGAATAGGGATTGGCCAGCAGACTATGTGACTATAGGTATACATGAATAGGGATTGGCCAGCAGACTATGTGACTATATATAGGTATACATATCATTTTTATTTTTTTGCTGTGTTTATATATTGTTGATGGAGACTAGATCTTTATTTTGAGATTTTTAAAAAAATAATTCATTGGTGATCATCAAATTTGATGATTATTTTTAAAATGACCTGATAGGTATTCCATTTACACTTTCATGTGTATATGCCATTACCGGTATATTTAATCAATTGTTAACGAAAATTGAGAAAAGTTTTCACAGGGGCACTAGATATGTATGATTTGTTAATGTATATGTATAGATGACAAAGGTTGCTGATGAGATTTCACGGCATTAAAGAATTCCAAATATTACCATCAATCACCAAATCACTTCTGACAAGTAAATCGTAAATCGTTTCTTTAGTACAGCTACATGTAGCAAAAGATCCTGAGACAATTCTGTATCAGTTTTATTGACAATCTCCGCAGAATTAGTGATACACGTGTTGCCTAAGACAATGTAATTATGAGGAGTAGCAGTATTTAGCAGAACATTTATTACACATTCTATAGTTGTTTTATTGTTAAGTTTCTCTCTAGTAGGTAATCTGCCTAACTAGCCTCTCTATCTGTTATATTGATTCACAAGGCAGCTCTTACAAGGAGACACAATGAAAGTCCTTGTAAGACAAATGATTGTGCAGAAGTAGAATTTTATTACATATACATGTATAGCTGTTTAATCGTATGTCTATTCGAAGAGAAAATTTAAATTCCAACATGTACTTCTGAGTGAATAATGATCTTAATGCATACAAATTGCATCAAAAACACGGTCTGGCGAGATAATTAGTCTGGTAATTTACTGTCTGGTAAGATGATTATTGAATGTCATATTGCCAGGTCTGGCAACAAGATACATGTAATGATAACTGTATAAACTCATGAATGTTACACCTGTATTGTGTTATTATATGTTGCAATCCATGAACATTCCACATTTTGAATGAAGCAGATTCATTCTGTTATATATATGTTGCTCATTTAATGGTTATAATACAGTCACATACATGTACAGATTATAAACAAGTAAAATCACCCCTTAGTTGTGATGATTGGTACATTTTAAAAATGTTTATGTGAGAATTGTGCAATTTTTTTTTTTTTATCAAATATACCCTGATAAATATAGATTATTAAAATGAAAAAAATTAAAACAATTGAAACAAACTTAAATATGTTGTGTCTTCTGATTTTGGATTTGGTTGAAAGAGCTTGAGATATACTGTAGATTCCTAATTAAAAGTGAGGAATTAATATCCGCGTAAAATCGTGAGAAGGACTTCTCGTAGATTTAATAATCTCGCTTTTATTTTTCGGACAGATGAAAACTAATTAAAACAATGAAAAAAAATTTGTTGTTTGTAATTTTATATTCTCGATTTTTGCAATTGCAATTTTATGATGCAAAACGGTTGAATCCTGGAATTAAGTAATCACGTAAAATTAGGAATCTACAGTATTGAGTACATGAAACTTTTCTCAAAATGAATACAAGGTTGTCTATGACATAATCTAATTAAGATTAAACTTGTAAAATCGCTCCTCTGTGATATGCTTAATACAAGATCTAACATCATCTCATACAGAGCAATCTTTAATTAGCCAATGAAATCACCGCTGCCAAAATCTTGGCTTGTAGTTCGGTCAAGATTTTTTTTCATCATCACATCTAAGTGCCTGAGTTGTCTCATGTAGTAAACAAAGTCAAGGCAATTTGCATATGTTGATGATAAGTTTGTGTTTTTTTGTTGTTTGCATGTTTCATGAAAGAGTGATAGATCAAATCAATCATAATTATGCCCCGACTGTAATTAATAACCTCATAATACTCAAAGAAAGATTTCTTATTCCTTAATTAGAATCTTAATTCATTCATGTATGCATGTACTTGAAAGGTCGCTCCAAGATGACCCCGTACAGTCTTGTATAGCTTATCGTAAAGGAGCAATTTTACAAGTCTACTTTTAATTAGATTGCCTATGACAGCATTAATTATGCAACTATGGTCAGTCTTGCTTGTATCTTTATCATAGTTTACTGACTATGGTCCATACATCTACTTGGGTACTTGTCAACTTTCCAGCTTGTTCAACTTTATAAGGAAGAATGCCATATTACCACAGCTTTTATAAATGAATCTTTTGAAATACAAATTCCATTAATAAACAACACACACTCTATCTTCTATCTGTATTTCCAATAGTTTGTGAATGACTCAAGTCAAATATTGTAGCATTCATGAAATCATTGTTTTGGAGAGATAGCACATTAGGTAAGAGCATATTTAATTAAGCTACTGTCACCGAGAGACACACTATTATCCTACAGTCTTTAAAGAAATTGCAACAAAGCTGAGAATCTTTTCTCATGGCAAAATCCTTAAGAGGGCTGCATGGTCGTGGCCATTTTTAGGCTATATTTACCTCCTTTCGACAATGAGCTCTGTATAAATATATAGAAAAGTGTTCAAAATTTTAAAGCTTAAATACAGTTGAACTTCGACATCTCGAACACAATGGATATGTCGAAGTGATTTGTAAGTCCCGTCCATTTATTTTTTAAGGATTTTATCCTCGATACCTCGAAGTTTTTAAACGGTCCCATCTAATTCGAGTTTGACTGTATTTGAATATTTTCTTCACTAAATAATAGTTACCCAAAAATAGTTTACAGCAGATCTGAAGATTTATTTGTTGACCACTTGTGTCGCTAAGGCACACATAACTATTCTGTTATCTGTAATTATTTACCTTGTACTGAATTAAAACATTGAATTGATTATGAAAAATTAGCATTCATTTAGTTCAGAGTTCTTTTATAAAATGATGCTTTGGTGCTTAACATTTGCTGATATGAAAGCCAAATTCTACAATACACGTAAAATTTAAAATTCCCTGATTTTGATAGGAGTTATCAAACCTTGCTTAGGAGTCAACAAAGTTAATGATCAACACATCTCATGTTTTACATTGTTTTATTATATATCAATTTTCTCATGGAAAAAAAAATTCTTGAATTTACATACATGAATGTATAGTTGTGAGAATGATGTAGTGATAATGAAATTGTTGCAGATCATGGACAAATAGAAAGTGACATAAGACATGCTTACACTGAACTCCACAAAAACACAACAAAATACGTTTAAAAAAGAGTATGTACACTGTCAATAATATTGCACGACTATCCATTTAAATGCTGCAATCAAACTGATGTCTTGGGTACAAAATACAACTTCTGTACATCTGTCACCAATTTAACATTAAAAAACGAGGAAAGTTCAAAAATATTTGTGGAAACCAGACATATGAAAGGTTGAAACATGTAGAGCCAAATTCATGCGAAAATACATGTACATGCAATTCAGCTCTATTCATAAAATGTCTTGTAGCTTTTTCATTTCAATTTTACTCGAGACTAAATTGCTGAAGTCCATAAAAAATTATTTTGCATGCATATTTTCGTCAATATTTTGTGCATTGCTCATAGTACAACTTATTTATGCTCCATTATTGGAAAGTAAATTCTTAAACAGAAATCAAGATATCTTTGTACTCTGGCATATGTGGAGATATTGCAGGAATTGCATTCAGTGAAATGCTCATTGAATATTAGACCTAACTTGTACTCTAACAGCCAAGAACATAAGTACAGTCTCAGCTGCAAACACATCTGGTAGGCATGAACTGGCAGTCATACCGCACAGACAAAGCTTGCATTCCTCAAACTGAAAGTACACTCAAGTTCACACTTTGAAACAAACCGATCGTTTCATTAATTAATTTGACAGTGTTTCCAGTCCTAACAAAAATGGCACCTAGGAATCATTTTCTTATGTACATTGTAAAAAACATTCCAGTTATTCATATAAAAAAGTTCTCATTTTCTATTCAAAGCAGATACAACCTTATTCATTCCAAGAACTTAGTACATGTACTCCACACTTTTCAGCTTTCGCACATAAGAAAAGTTACGATCTGTCTTTCACAAATTAAACAAGATGCACACTCTCTAAAATTAAATCATCCTCACATTCTGGCTGGTCACTTTCTGAAGCTGAGCTGAGTCTTGTCCCTCTTCACCCTCCACTTGTTTGAGCCACCCTGCGTCCCCTTCTTCAACTCCTCGGCAGTGGTGTAAGTGTATGTATTCTCGCTCTGGTCCTGGTGAGGAGTGTTCTTGTCTCGGTCGACTTTTATCAGTTGCTTAGTGGCTAGAGTCATTCCTGGAGTACTGGGTTTGGTGAGGGTGGAGCTGGGGAGGGGGTGTCCCTCGGGGTCGTTCTGTTTCACCGACATGGAGGTGACGTTCCCAGCCCCCACGTGCCATATTTTCCCATTATGGTAAATGTGCCTCATACGCTTGCTCTTTGAGGCTGTCGATCCGTGAGCTCCTTCGCTGGTGTCACTGATGTCCGTACAACGTGAGCTCACGGTCTGAACACTCTCCTCTGAGCCAGCTCTGTGATTTCGCTCGGAATCTCTCAGTCCCTCGATCACATCCGTCAGACTTTCCTTCCGAGTGGATGAGTCCCCATCTCCACCGAGGCTGCCCTTTATAGAACCCGCAGTCACGAAGGATTTAAACGTGTCCTGGAATGCATTGAATGAAGTTTTATCACCTGCCTCTGTCACTTTTGAGTCAACATTTCCACTCACACATTCTGTTTTCTCTTTTACCTCAGCATCTGGTTTGCTTTCACTTCAAAATAATAAATTGAATTTCACTTGTTAACTTTTTTTTTAGATAATCTTTGGACAGATAATCTCTTGTATATTATTTCATATTTTTAATGGCATTTGTCCCAAGTCACAGATATCAAATTCATATCAATTCATTTGAATAAAATATATATATAGCTATTTGCACAATCTACATGTAATTGCACGACAATTTAGATAATCCTTACTTACTTCACCTCATTCTGTTTGGCCTTTATTGCCATATGGTCTGCTCCTGCCTTTGTGTCCTCTCCCTTCACTGACCCTGAGGGACTACTCGTTTCCCCGTCTGTTGCTTTGCTGCAGTGCTCCAGAAAACTATCCAGGAATGATGTGGGGACCTGGTTAGGGGTACCAGAGGTTGTCCCTCTCTCCTCTGTGTCTGTACTACTGTCTCTATCGGTATCCAGTTTGGCTTTCTTATTGGGCACCGTTTTCTTATTGGGTTGCTGCAAAGTCTTTGCAACTTTCTCCTTTTCCTCCTTGGTTTTCTTGCTCCGATTGTCTATGTAGGACATGAAGGAATTGAGATATGCTGTGTGGTCTTTTGAGGATCTGGATAGAACAATTTTCTCCTTCACCTCGGAAGCTTTATGCAGTGGGGCTTTGCTAGACTCATTAAATGTGGTCTCATGACTTGGAGATTTCACATACTCAAACTCATCATCGTCCACTACTGCTACAGGGACTTTTTTGGGACCTTTATGATTGTTGGAGGTATTGTTCTCAACAATGTCTTGTTTTTTACTACAGCTATCTTTTATTTTACTGGGTTTATTGTCCAGGTCATCCTTGATGGCCTCATCTTCCTCCTCCTCTTCTTCATCTTCTGCAGGATTGTAATCGTCATCATCATCTTCAGCAGTTTCTTCAGCTATTTCATCAATATCTGATCCACAGGTGTCAACAAAATTGACCTCAACTTTCCTTTTTTTGGGCATTCTTTTTCGGAAGGAAATTTCTGCATCAGATCCCGCTAACTCGAATTCACTAGTCTCACATTCTGCTAAAACTGGCTGGTCTATTTTTGATTTCTTGGAGGGAGCTGGAGATTTGTTGGACTCGGACTTTCGTTTTGCACTGGACCTGGTAATATGCTCTTCGGTCTGTTCTGTCTGTGGCAACTGCTTCTCTTGTGCTTTTGTATTCTGATTATTCTGCTGCAAATTTTGTTTCTTTTTTAAAACATCATTGTCTTTCTCATTACCTCTGCTATCTCTCTTGCTCCTTAGCTGCCTGGAAGGGGAGTTAATCTCTATCTCTGGTTTCTCCTCTTTATTATCAAGACTTCTGCCACTTCTGCTGCGACTCCTACTTGTCAAGACTTGTTTTTCCTGTTTTGAAGTTGAGCTTGATTTGGCTTTTTGGTTGGCTTTGTCACCTTGGCCACTGTCTGAAGAAGCTGTTAATCTCCTTGACCTTGTAGCAACAGCATTTTCCGTTGGTTCTTTCACTGGTTTTGCTTTATTTTCAGACTGTCGAGTGGACCTCGTCTTCACTTCATTTTCCTCAGCTTCTTCTTTCTTTACGATATTCTCCGTTTCTTCCTTCTGTGGTCCAGAATCTTCTGTATCTTTAATATTGGCAGGTTTGGAATGAACAACAGCAGGAACAATTTGTTTACTGTCAAGTCCTTCTAATATCTGTGTTGCATGCCCTGGTACATGATTCAGAAATTGTAAGTAGGTCTTGTAAGTGGCCTTACAGTACCTGCACTGGTAGGAACACTTCTGCATTCGTGAACTAGATGAAGGTTTGCATGGAGACAGATGCACTGTGGCAATATGCTTGATTAACTTGGTCTGGTTAGCAAACTGTTTACTACATCTGCTGCACTTTCTGATCTCCTTCTTCATTTCATTTTTGGCAGGAGTCTGGCTGACTTTGTCTAGAACTTTCTCCATCTTGACTTGTCTTTTTAAGTTTGAATTAATGACCTGTGATTTGAGGAATTCTGGAACTTCAAACTGGTCAAATTTTTTCACCTTTATCAACCTCTTTCCTCTGGAAGGGGTCTCCACAGGTGGTTGTACAGAGGATGACTCTTTTCGCTTTCTTTGACTACTAGCATCTTGCCCAGATTCTGCAACCACTGCAGCAGAACTTGTACTCTTAACCTCACAAGAATCATTGTCTAATTTCTTCCTCTTGATCTGTTCCGACGATTTTTGTTGTTGGTCAACTTCGGAACACTCTGATACCAAAGAAGCATCAGTTGATCCACTGTGATGCCTGCTACGAGATTTTCTGAAGTTCATTTCCACTTTCTCCAAATCACTAAGGTCGACATCCTCCACTGTCCCTTTTGATCTTGTGTGTCTTCTATAGGTAGATTTAGATGTTTGAGATTTACCTGGATTAGAGAGATCTGTTGAATTATCTTCTTTCTTCTCATTACTGGGAACAGCAGAAAAATTTGGAGTAAATCTGCCATTTTTTCCCCTTGATTTACCTCTTGTTGCTGGTGTCCTTAATTCAGGCAATTCCTTGCTGGTCCTCTTTCTCTCTGTTGATCTGTCTTTTTTGTTTGATTTCTCTGGACTTTTTTCCTCCACCACACCAGCTTTATTTTGACTTTCATCAAAATTCAACTTTCTGCACGAATCTTCTACATGGTTATCCTCATTCATTGGCTCTTCAACAACTTTCTTCCCAGATCTTTCTCCTACCACCTGCTGCTTCATGCCTTTCGCATTGTTAGTCCCAGATTCTTTTTTTGTTGAGGTATTTTCTAGTCTAGATCGTGTGACTCTTTGAATAGAAACCTTAGATTCTGTTTTTTTCTTGCTATTAGTCTGACTTTCTTCTTGGCTAGATAAGGAGACATTTTCCCTTGAATTTGTTTCCGCAATCTGAGGTTTACCAATGGCAGTTTCAACTGTACTCAAAACATTTTCCTGTGACAATATTTTAGTGTTTTCACTTTTAACTGTGGTCACTTCAGCTGCCTTTAATTCACTACTGACAGTTCTTGGCTGCCTCTGAATCTCAGATTTTGTGACTGGAACTCTCTCCTTAAAACCAATATTGTTTGGAGGACTTTGATTGGTAGTAGCACTAGGCAGTTTCCCGCGGTTGGGACTCACAATGTTTGGCACAGTTTTCACAGCACGTTTGTCATCAGGAAACAGTTTGCTTTCTTTTCTTCTGGCACCAAGATGAGGACAGGAAGTTGAGACATGGGAATAAATGGACGTCTTATCCTTGAACGCCTCCCCACACAATTCACATTTATATGAACTGATCAGCAGGTCTTCAAAATCTTTGTCATCTATCATATTGTGTTGTTTCTTCAGATGTTTTCTCATGTCATATGGCGATGACGAAGTCATGCCACATTTACAGCAAGTGAAGCGTGACGAGAATTCATAGTCTTTTGTCCTGACATAGTCGGTGGACTTGCACTTGTTTTTAACATGTTCCTTAAGACTCATCACCGATCGAAACTCTTTTCCACAGATCAAACAGTTATTGGTCTTCTCTGGAATTTCTTTCGTTCCCTTCTCCTTTTCTGGGTTGGACTGTATGGTCTGCATTTGGTTGATGCTTGGCACAGACGAGCAAGATGATGAATTGGAGGCAATGGAATGCTTGTCAAAATCAGGGTCATTGACACGAGTGCATGGAGGCATGTTCTTTTTCACATCAGCATTAAATGCTTTAGTATCTAGGACACTTGGTAATGCTGTTTTTTCAGTGATTTCCACAACTTTTGTTCCAGAGATGATGTGCTCCTTGATTTTTTCTGCCACCTCTTTTGCCCCTTGCAGATTTTCTCTGTATTTTTTCTTGGTCTTTAAAATGGCAGATCCTTGCAATTTCCTGTGCTTTGGTTCAGGAGGAGAAACTTTAACAAATTCACTTTCTCTGGAATTTGAATCTTCAGAAGATGAGGTCTTGTTTATTCTAATATCATCCCCGTGACTTTCATCATTGAAGTCAAAACCAAAATTGACTGGAATATCAGTCTTCTTATTTTTTTGATTTTTTCTAAACTTGTCCAGTTTCCTATTTCCTTCTTCAGCCAGTATCTCTTTCTCTTCATCTGTTATTTTCTCACTGCCTTTGTCTTTTTCTTCCTTTTCTACCTTCTTGCCTTTGCACTCCACATTGTTCAATGTTATGTTCTCCTCTCCTTCTCTCTGATCTGTAGACCTATCCTCGACATTCTGAGGTTCTATTTCTTCTTTAGATTCTTCCAAAGCAAACTCTTCTTTTACTTGTTTTTCATCAGATTTAACCTCCAGTTCTTCTAGGTTTTCATGAGACGTCAAATCCATTTCTTCCTGCTTTTCATCAGGCCTCACCTCTTTTTCGACCTTTATGGACACTGACTCAGTTTCCTCTACTTCATGTTTCCTAGCTTTAGTCTCTTCTTTAGCACCAACCTCTTCACTTTCTTCATTACTCTTCTCTGCTAATTCCAAAGGCACTGGCTTGGTGGTTACAACTGAACCCTGATCTCTGACGTCTTGTTCCCTCTTCCTCTCCTCTTCCAGTTCCTCCTCCATCTTTTGAACTGTCTCTGATAGTTTTGAAATCTGTACACTTTGATTTTCACTGGCTTGCTCGTGACAATTCATCTCACTCAGGGTTTCAGCAATGGATCTAGATCCATGACTTCCATTCAGGTCCTCGATTTGGTGCAATAAGTTGTTCATATCATTCTTCAGTTTATCAATGACCTTGGAACGATCAATGTTGTCCAGTTTAATATCCTCCATGCAAAGCATTTCTGTCTGCTCTACTTTAAAGTCTTTTTCTTTAGCTTCATCTGTTTTTATTTCAACAGTGTCTGTACTTGGCTCTGAGTTAGCCTCTTCTGCCTCAATGTTTTCTGTTTCCTCAACAGAGCTCTCTTCTTCCATTTGCTGATCTTCCATCCCAGCAGAGACAGAATCTTCCATCACTAATCCCTGTTGCCTTTCTTCTGAAATTGTACTGTCAACTGATATGATATGATTACTTAGGTTTGGTTCTTCAGTTTCTGCAGTGTGATCAGTTTCTTGAACTGTTTCCTCTGCTTCATCTATTTCTTCCTCCTTATGAGTTTCAGCTGAAGCATTTTCCATCAATATTGATGTCTCATCAGCTGCTTCAGGTAACAGATCTTCTTCCTTAGATTCTAATGTAGAATGCCCACTGTCTGGAATGTTATTGTCAGTTTTCTCAGAAGATTTTTCATCCTTTGCAGCCTCCTTTGGTTGTTTCTCTGATATACTCTTTGAAATAACCTCATCTGGCACAGAACTTAATGTTTTTTGATTTACAGAATCTTTTTCACTTGAGAGATTACCAGTATCAGATTGCTTTACCCCAATATTTGCTACATCATCGAGACTCTCTTCTTGGCTCCTCTCCTCCACATGCTTGGAACCACTTTCGTAAACCAATGGATCAACTTGATCCATTTGAGTTGATGGTTGAGCAGCAGGAGATACAGGAGAGGAGTTTCTATCACTATTAGCACCATGTTCAATTGTTTTGTCTGTCCAGGTCAGAGATTCTAAAGATATTTTAGGACCACTATCAGCACCACCTTCAATCATTTTCCCCATGCAAGTTTGAGATTCTGGCAATTTCTCAGTAGATTCCCCCTGAACAACTTGACTGTTTGGGAGTACAGGTTGTGAAGTTGATGAGATATCTCCAACACTTTCAGAACACTGTGGAACTTTTTCTCTAGTCAGATCTAGACCTGGACAAGATGGATGGATATTCTGTGAAGATTTTTCTAACAGTTCAGCAGACACGTCAATATGCTCCATGGACTGCTTGATGCCATTTTCTAAGGAATCAATTAATGATTGTCTATAATTTTTCACCCCTACATGACTTTGTTCACTAGTGGCTTTCAAATCAGTTGACGGGGTTGGTTTTTCATTAGGAACTGTCCCGAGAGATTCTAATCTTGAAACTTCTTTTCCTACCATTTGTTTATTTTCAGTAACAAAACTGTTTTCTGTATTATTTTTTACAGATACACAATTAACACTGTCCACATTTTCTATCTGTTGTTGAGGCTTAGATATAATTGGAATTTCCACAGGAGGCATTGCTTGCTTTTTCTCTGCACCAATCATTTTTGAAATTTCTTTCACAACCTCATTATCAAAGCAGGTCAGTAGTTTCATTCCAGATGGAGATGTCTGGATGCCATGACCACTTGTATTGCCACCCAACAAGTCATTCCCAGACTTAGCGACTGATTGAATATCCTTCGTTTTGATTTGACCAACATACTTCAACTGGTATCCTACTGGGGACATTAACGAACTGTCTTTTGTTATTTCATGGCTATCCACAGTAGACGAGGTAGAGGTTGAATCGGAATTGGAATTTTCCACATCCTGTTTCCCACAATGTGCTGTTTTGGGCAACAGGATTGAGAGAGTTTGCTGAGCACTAGTTCTTAAAGGAGAAGTACTAGTTGAAGTGGATGCTAAAGAGCTCAACACTGAATTTGACACAGTAGAGAGTGACCAAGTGTTTGTATTCACTTGAGAGGAAACACCTTGAAAGTTTTTGCTCTGAGAAGGGCTGCTACTGGCTGATGTTGCTGCCACAGAAGTGATGTATTTGGACTGTTCTAGCAGGACAGATAACAAGGTAGTAGGGGTAGGCCCGTCAGAGGAATGAAGGGTACCTTCAGAAATCCCAGAACCTTGAGACCCTCCAGCAGTGTTCACCTGCGAATTTGGAAGTGGTAACTGATTAGTCAAGACTCCTTCATTGGAAATGTTTTGATCACTTCCTTGTAAAGTTCGCAGTTGGTGTATATTTGGTATTTGTGAGTCTTGTAAAGAGGCTGCGGTTGCTCTGTCATCTTGAAGAAGTTTCTGTTCTAGAAGAGAGGGTTTGGTGGAGGCTGCTTTCGACAAGAGACCTAATAACCTCTGATCAAAATTATCTACTTTCCTCTGTGGAGGTCCTGGACTTCCATGCAGAGCTGGACCTTGACTAGGATTTCCAGCTCCTTTCTGTGCTGAACTGCTCCGCAGGTTTTCAATTTGGGATGCAGACACAAAATGAACAGGTGCTGCTTGTTGCTGCAGGATAAACTGTGGTTTTGATAAGCTGCTGATGCTCGGTGGTTGTTGCTTTATCTTCTCTATCTGTTGCTGAACTTGGAGTCTGTTATTGAACCACTCCTTTATCTGCTGTTTCTGTACCTCTCCTTGTGGTGGTGTGTTAGACCTCTCTGATGTTGCGGTCGCTACCACTGCTGGACTGGATGCTGGCTTCAAACCTTTTGTTGGAGTTGAGGAGGAGGATCCCGTTGTCTTCTTTTTCCCTTTCGGTGAGTCTGATCTCCTTCTCTTAGCTGGCTGATCAGGTTTATTTTCACACAAAAGTTTCTGTTTTTGCACAATGTCTGCTATCCTCCTCTTCATTTCCTCTAAAGAGAGATCAGTATCAGTGAGATTTTTCTTCCCTTTTGTATCATTTACTGACTTCTTGGGGACTGGTTGATCCGAGTTTGGTGCACTGTTTGGAGACACTGGTTTTTGATGGCTTCCATATTTCTTCTGCAGATTAAAAAGTAATTGTACATCTCCCTTAGATCGAATGTCTGACAATCTTTGTGAAATCTGTGAAGCCGCTTCTTGCACTGCTGTCTTCCCTTTGGGCTGAATCTTCAGTACATTGGCCACAACTTGAGGCTTTGTCAGAAGAGTATTAAGATCAACCTTCTGACCAGACTGTAGTGAGGAGTGGGCCTGAGAATTATGAACTGCCTGCCCTCTGGCCGCATAGGACGGTTGTGGTGTGTGTGCCGGGGGTGGAGTTTGTTGAATGGCTGTATTCAAACTGGCATTGTTCTGTTTAGAAATGGCATCCTCAGTTCCAGACTGCAACCAATCAACAATGCTTTGGAGTTCTTCAGCTGAAGGACGACGACTATCTACTCCAGCGGCAGGGAGAGCAAAACTTGCCCCCTCTGCTGGTCTGGCTATTGAGTTAAAGGCAGTGCTCTGAAAGTTTGCTTGACCACCTACACTATAGCTATTAGTATGGCCCTGAAACTTGTTATTAACATTTGTAACTTGCAACTTGTTGGAAGGAGGCTTTGCAGTTTTTAAGCTGGTTGGTTCCTGAGGCTTGAAAGGCTTGTACAAGTGATGATAAATAGACTTATCGCCAGCGTCGCCAATGATTTCACTTCTGCTGAAAGCTCCGCCTGTACTGACTGGAAGGTTCACACTCTTTCTGCGTGATAAGTCTGTGGATTGTAGCTGGGTGTTAACACCACTCATTCTCTGTGGAACTGACACAAAGGAAGATGAGGTATATGACAATGACGTAGCGGGACTACTGTTTGGGTTGTACTGCGGCAGTGTCTTTGTGGCTTTCAAAAGCTCACTTATGTTGCTGGTAGAGTCGACAGAAGTTGTTTTAGTTTGAGGGGTAGGAGAAGGTTGGATTAATGGGACAAGCCTCTGGGCAATCACATTCGACTGAACTGTTTTTTGGGGCTTTGAAACTGTCTCTGGTTGGGACATAGCACGGTATGAACGAGGTTTGTTTCCAAATAAAGGAGACTTGGCAAGCGATGAAGCAGGCAATGGGGCGGGCTGGGCTGTGATTGGTGGGTTTTTTGATTTTGTCGGAGCACAATTTGATCGAGATGACCCGGCACTGTTGTCACTGCCATACTGAACATCAGTATTCTGTCGTGATGAATTTGAGTTTGTCTTTGTTGGGGGTCGGTTCGGTTTCTTTGGTGGTTCCGATATTCCTCCACCCCTCTCATCCATGAACTTTTGACACATAGGTTGAAGTTTTTCAAATCCTATTTCCGGATCCAGATAATATGGACGCAACATGTTGAGCAAGCGCTCCACTTCATGAATGGTTGCTGGATTCACTTTCTGTAGATATTTACTCTGTCTTGGCTTGTACTCTTTCTGGGGTGTCTCCTTTCCTTTCTCCTCCGGCAAATCTTGTTTCACAGCCTGCATTTTCTCCTTGCGTTTATCTGTGAATGTTTTTCTTACCACATTAAAATTCTGAATCATTGGATTCAGCGAAAATGCTGTTAGAGCGGCAATCCGTGCCAGTTTCGGATTACAGTTGCAATACAAATCCGCTAGTTTGATACAAGTCACAGAGATGGCCCACTGCTGCTTTTTCACTCCCTCCATATTACCCTGAATCATCTGTTGTTCACAACATCCCTTGTCAAAGTTAATTGCATAAACACACAGATCTGTGTATAGCTGAAGCAGGTTGAGGCCACACTGAAAAACAGCACAAAACTATATGTAAAACTTGCCACTAAACAGATACAAAAAAATGATTTAAAACCATGAAATACAGAGGCGCCAACTCATTGTTTAAAAACATGTAAAAGAGCAAATAACCCTGCATATGACCACTGCTTGTAAAAATTGCAGTTGGTACCGGTGTGTGTTTTGATCACATAATAATAAATTACATGTAGCACAAGCAGGACTTAAATATAAACGACCATAATCGTGTCTTTGTGTAAACAGTTTAAAAGAAAGTAATATTTTGGCTTTTTTCATGTTTATAAATCCATAATGATATACTTTTAAGTTGCTATATTAGTATATTAGGAGATTTATAATATAAAATGAATATTCCATTAACAGGGGCCCTCTGTACTAACTTAGAACTATTTTAACAAGAGCTTGGACTTTGGGTAGTTGTGTCAAACAGCAATGTGACGTATCATTGCTAGCCACTCAGACATGGCTCTTTGAAATCAACAATATTTGTCTTGCTTTTGAGCTAAGACTGCATAATCTGTGTATATTTCACTTGAAACCAGCATCATTTTTAACTTGTTTTGATGCAAGAAAAAGATACTTACATCCTACCGAAAGTTCAAAGTCTTCTTAAAATGGTTCTAAGACTTCACCATAATGATATTATACAACACATTATAGACACTAGGACATGATTTAGTGATGTGAATGACCCTGACCTTTTTGACAAGGCCGGTGACCAGCTGGTTGACCTGGTCGGTGCTGGATGAGATCTTGGCAATGGCCCACACGCTGTCCAGAAACTTGTCCCGGTCCTTGTCCTCCATTGACTGGTACTTGATCCACATCTGGAGCAGTTTCTGAAGAGAACAAACACAGATCACTAATATTGTCAATAACAGTTGACCTCTTATATCCCTGTTACTAAGCAGAAGCAAACTTCTTCCTTCTCCAAAAAATCCCCAGTCATTATCAATCTCAATGTTGGATATGCTGGAAGGCAACCATTTATAGCGGAAAAGAATGTAATGAGAATTCTTCAACATAGAGTTGATTTATTAAGTCAAGCATACATCAATAGCATATTGATTAATGGAATGTTAAAACGAAAAATTGAGATTAAATAGACTGAGATTGGATTAAGCTACAATATAGTAATAGCTTAGTACAGTAATGTTACTGATAGTATCAGTAATGGATTATCTTGAAAATACATTTCCCAGGTAAAAAAAACTTATTGGGGGGGGGGGGGGGGGGGGACTTGTCAACTCAGCATGTTTTTTAAAGCAAAACTATATGCTCTTTCTTGAAATATTCCTTCATTGGGCCCGACGTGTTTTTTTTTTAAAACGGGATGCTCTGCATGGCAATGTCTATCTGATCTGACTTTGATTTTTCTCCATCTCACCTTGGTACAGCAGTTTCTGTCTGGCCTGATCCAGTCCTGCACCAGAAATATCTGTATCAGCCGAACACACAGGCTTTGGTTGCTATCTTTTTTCTCCAGCTTCTCTATGATGTAAATCCCATGATGGCACTCAATGGTTTCACACTGCAACACAAAAATGGATCAGCTAGTAAATATTTAAATTCACCCAAATTCAACAATCAAGCATGACTGATTCTAGACCAAATTTTGAAATAAATACATATGATCATTTTATTATAGGTGGTATGGGACACCTGTTGATATTAATGTGGATAAAAGTACATTATAAACAAAATACTTTCACTGGTTTAGAATTTTCAAATGTTACAATATTTGACCAATAATTAAATATATGTTTTAAAAATTTTTGGAAAGGTAAAAATTATAAAAGCCCCAGAGGGATTCGAACTCATGACTTACAAATTCGTAGTGAATGTTCTAACCCATTGCGCTACGCTGTTAGGTAACAATTTTTGGAAAGAAAACATTTATAAAATCATACTTGATTTTATTTCGATAGGAAGTACATCACAATATGGAAGTGTCCCATACCATTTTAAGTTGATTTTTTTCAAAAGATATACAAATTTATTTCAACTAATTCCAATCCTTTCGGACATGTTATGTCGTGTGTTTCTCTATTTATTTAACCTTTTACATGTACAAAAGTTTCCACAAATCCCCCTTTTTATTTTGTTTAACTCAAAGACATAAACTAGTATTAAGCTTTTAAATAGTAATGAATTCTTTGTTTCATAAGCACTACTTCAATCCCAATCTCTAGAGTTCATGCTGACCAGTGATCAAAAACACTACTAGGCCACATGTGTGATCCTTAATTTTCTTCAAAGAAAACCCAGATGCAAACAATAATTCCAATCTTTTGGAATCTGTTCCCCTAGACTTACAACTTCTTGGAGTTTCTCCATGCTTCCGAGTTTGAAGAGCAGCAGGAGTTGCATGGTTTTGAACTCGAGGTCCATCTGGTAGCGCCGCTGCTTCAGACAACAGTTACACAGGTTGAGTGCCCACTCCTCACAGTTCTCCTGCATCAACATCTCCACCCTCAACCGCAGGATCAGCGGGTCAGCGGAGCCAATGTACTTGGTGAACTCCTCATCCCCTGAAAAACAGCATTGATATCTTATTTATAACACTTTAAGTTCAAAGGGCACTGACTTTTATCATGTATCTACATTTATATAAATTAAACTACTCATAAAAAGAAGTCTAGGTAACCTGAAAAATACAATCCTTTAAAAGTTAAGACTTATACTTCCTTTCATTCTAATATCACATACTTATAACTCATAACATAATTGTCACTAAAACTGACTTTGAATTAAATATACAAGTGCATGCACTTCAAAAATTGATTCAGTTCTTGAATTCTTCCTGGTGACTTCTAAATAAGAGAAACCAGATTTCTCTCCTTTGATACTCACTCTCTTGAATCTTCTTTTTCTTCCTATCTTCTAGCTCCTTCTTCCGTTCGTCACTCATTTCGTTCTCGTCTTCCTCTGTGTCGCTGTTGCTCTCCTCCTCCACGTCTCCGGACATGATCTTGGTGATTGTTGGATCCGTCCACGGATTCTCCATGATGTTCAGCAGCAGACCAAACCGGTCGAATCCAGCATGAACCAGCTGGCTGTGAGTGGCTTCCACCGTCTTACGGAAATTCTCCTTGCTCTGGTCATCATCCGCCAACTGTTGCCACTTTATGTTTAGCACCACTTTTGCACACAGTCTACAAGAACACAAGGCAAAGTTTATCTATAACATTTCATATCATTGCTATTAAGCATGTTATTTCTAGACAAAATAGAAATTGCTTTCAGAGCAATCCAATATCAACAAATACTATTAGATATCAAGTTACTCTTAGGAACACACACACATCATCACTGTAAACTTTAAGTTTAAGAAAACGACAAAAATTACCAAACTATCTTTTCAGACCACTTACAGGAATATATGCTGGTAGAGGTCGTTGCGCTCTCTACACTTGGTCAGTGTTTTGTAGGTCTGACAGAGTTGTGAAAGAGTCATCCACAGAATCACGATCTGGTCGTCGTACGCTGCGACCTCACTCTCCGCCTTCTGTAGGATCTGTCAAAACAGTCGAAATATAAAAAACATATCCATGATATGTCATTGCATGATTTTATTTTCATATACTGGTAGTTAATTTCAAAGTTCATATTAATAAACTCTATAATAATGGTTTTACATCAGCACACTTTTTATTAATAAACTACTTTTAACAAACTGAAATTATTGTATTCAACATATAACTCTTGCTAGTTTGAAATGACATGGGATTCATACAAAAAGTTTTATTTAAACAACAAAACTAGAAGGAAGTTATTTCATGATTGTGATCAATATGACATAATATCTTAAATGTTTGAATCGGGCAATACAATATCAACTCCCATGCCCAATCAGCCTAATACATGTAGATGTTCAAATTTAATTCTAATAAAATGGCAAATAAATTTTAATTATTTTTAGCAAAATGTTAACTAAAGTTGATGAAAACCCCATTTCATATACAGACAGATTTGTTTTCATGATCTACTAATGGAATTGCTTTAATGGCTAAAGTGTTCATAAATAGGATAATTATATCAAATGTATAAGAACAAACTTGGGAGGGGGGGGGGGGGGGGGGTATGGATCCAGCAGGGTGGGGAGAAACCAATCCCCTTTCTCCTCATTATGAATCAATTTTCCCTGATTTCAATAATACTTTTATCATTTGAACAATGAGAAAGGCTGTTTATTTGTTTGAACCCCCCCCCCCCCCCCCCCCCCCCACACACACACACACACTCCAAACCTCAGGAACAATGACTATAGGATTAATTCAACATTGAAGGAAATATTCCTAGTATATTATAAACAGCACATAGATCTACCTATCAAGAATCATATATGATTATAGAAGTAGAGAGAAATGTGATGCAGTCCAAATCAAGGTATAATTTCTGCTGTAATCTAAAGAATATCACTATGTCACTGTATCATCTAGGGTAAGTTCCCCATTTTGCAAATGTCAAAATGCCTCATAAAATGCAACATGTGCAATATAGCAAGATGTACCTATGCAAAATATACTACTATTTCTTCCTCAAGTTCCTGTATTCATATCACATGCAATATCTATTCGAAACTAAATTCACTTTCACAAGTTTTCAGTTTATCAGTTTTGATAAAAACAAATTATTTAATGACTTCACGAAATATGCACGAACAAAGAAAAGTTAACATGGTAAACAACACTTTTATAGGGGGGTGACCTCGACTACTGCATCGCAAAGCTGCACCCCCAAAATTCGTAAATAAACAAGGAATATGTTGATGTTTGTCATTAAAAATCAAAGCCAACACGAGATATGGTCAAAATAAATATTCTTATAAATGCACGTGGTTGCGCGTGCAATTCCCATCGAGTGTCAATCAGATACGTGACGCCTCTCGTGTCGGCTATGTCGATCAAAACGCGAGCAATGGTGGACGTTTTACATTTAGACAGGTACCCCCACTGTAATTCAAGGGCAAATTTCACAAACCTTGCGAAACATTTCGCAGTACATGGCAGTTGAAACATTCGAGTCGATGTCCCGGCCATTATAACTGCTTGCTATATTTCGCAGTTCGGCTATGAGAGCCGAGAAATCCATTGTAAACTACAAGTACTTTCGGTCTACATGTGCCCGTACATAAACACAACAGCCATCAATGAACAGCGCCGCGTTGCGGAAACGCCGTGACAACATCCCACGGGAGGTAATCCATTTGATGGCATGTAAACTTACGTTTGTGACAACAAAAACATCAAACGGTTTTCTATGTAAACTCTGTTTTCTAAGTAAACATCAATTAATCAACATGGATCTTTTTTTTAATTATTTTTTTTAATAGATCTAAATAACATTCCTGAACTATTTCATTTAACCCATAATTATATTTAATTATTTGCAATAAAAATTGCATGAATATTACATGCAGATTGTAATGCCTTAATTACGTATCATATATTATAAAAACTGACCCTGTGGACCATCTGTGTAGGTAAACTACCAGAAGTGAACCTTTTTTCAATAATTACCAATTTTAGCTCACCTGAACCGAAGAATTTTGTTTTGACGAAATTATGCGCTTTAGTTAGAAAAATAAATAAAAAAATGCTTCCTGACAGGTTAATCTATTAGAACTCCTTTGCTTCACGTTTGTATTAACGAGTCAGAGTTGATCTTTTATAAGTTTTATTTTCTCTCTTACGCATGTGATGTTTATTAGTAAGAAATTACCATATATTGTATCATTATAATCTCTGTGTACCATTGTACAATGGTGTTGAGATTGAAATAAATGAATAATGAATGTCCAGTGTTTGTGGGTGGCGTTGTCGGTGGCGTTGTCGGTGGCGCGAATTTGATCTTTGATCTTCTCGAGACATTGGGCCGATTTGAACTACACTTAACACATAGCAACTTTGGATAACTAAAGGACTCTCATGTTCGTTCAAATGAAATTTAGAGGGAAAATAATAAGGAAATGATGAAAATGGGGCGGATAATTTTTTCTCCGTAATCAAATTGTAGAAAAAATATCAATTCATTTATAAAAGTTGCAATATATACTTGTGTGTAGAAATTTTTAAAATTGTTCAAACCTTGATACCGGAGGGGGGGGGGGGGGGGATTGTCCTAATTGGAGGCCAGGGTTCATCACATACTAGTACATGTCATAAAGAAAAAAAAAACACTGTGCCGGATAATTATGCCAGTGCCAAGGTGGCATTTTTGCACCCGCTTAAGATGCAGTTTCGGTAAAATCCATATATACCAAATGATAGACCATTGTCTAGAGAGTATATAACCACTTTTGTTTTCAGTGTGTTTTACCTGACAGGTGAGATATTTACCTTTGAAAATTAATATCCCATAGGAAAATGATTATTCCCATAGGAGAAATGATTCTCCTACAGGAAAGATTGACAATCCCATAGGATTTTCTAAAAATCCTTTAGGAATTATATTTCCTATTGGAGAAAGGTATTTCCTGTAGGAATTTGATTCAGACAGGTAGTTTTCCTATAGGATATTACGATTTCCTATCGGATTTTATCAAATCCTATCGGAATTGAAATTCCTATTGGAAGTTCTTGTAATCCGATAGGAAAAAATCAAATTTCCTATAGGAATATTGTTTTTCAGTAAAGCATAAATTTGTCCAATATACGAGTCCGAATTAAAGAAAGCATAAACACAAGCGTGTGAGCATGTTCATGTATATACTCGTACATGTACTTCCCTTGAACAATGACGTAGGCTTATGTCTTTTCCCCTAAGGGCTATTTTTAGTTCGTGTAAGTGTTATCCTATTTAAACATTAAAAAATAACGGTACCGTGAATGACAAACGTATTATACTCGTAATACATGTATATATTTCAAAGTAACAACTGTTTAAACTACCGGTATATAAAATCGAGAAGGATATATAATTAGGCAAACGATAACGGCTTGATTTCCCGCGGACATGCGCAATGAGGTCGGTTTCGCTCTTTCTTCATCAATATTCATGAAAAGGCATTACTTTCATGTCAAGAAAATAAACAATGAAAATTCTATATCTTTGTAACTAGAAGGAATTAACCACTGTAATTTACAGAATAAAGTTAACTTTTATAAGTAAACAAACACATGCGTTTCAATATTGACGCAAATTATCGCGAGTATAGCTTTAACAACATAAGAACCCGTCGATTGTACGTATGTTATGCACGTAGCTTTTCACTTTAGCATGGAGCGCAAAGGTATACATTAGTTTTAGATTTTGACTGAGATTAACTGGCATATCTGATGGTGATCTTTATTTTTTTAAATTGAGAACTCAACTTTCCTAGCTTCGTGAACAGATATAAGAGTCTGAGATTTGTTTTGAGAAATTCAATGAAAAGAAAAATTTAAAAATATAAAGCTTGCAGGTTGTTTTTTTTATATGATCGAAGAAATGTAGACCCTGTGGAGTTGTTTCTCTTTAATCAATACTTATTTTGTGGAACAAATAAATTAGATCCTCCCAAATATTAGTGTTTTTAAATACTAACTTATATTATTCTATTTAATTAAGCATCATCTGATAATTAATATCATCAAGTGGTTGATATATATACTCAATAACAATCAATTCTTCAATGTCCATTGTATAAAATATAGTCCAATGAGATAAAGTGAACTTCGATTACTGTTTTGAAAAAAATGTGGGCAATGGAGAATATTTTTTTTGCGCAAAAAAAAATCTGCAAAGAAGAAGTAAATATTTTATTAGCTGCAATAATGTAGCCCTCTCCGATTTTTTTTTTATATCTGATGTCCCCCCCCCCCCCCCCCAAAAAAAAATCGGGGGAGGGATACATTATTATTGCAGCTAATATGTTATATACCCACACAGCAAGTTGTAGAAGCTGAAATGTTTTTGGCCGTCTGTCCGTCCCTTTCCCTTTTATCGTCATTCTTGTTAAATTTTGTTTTGGATTGTTTTTTATTTTTGGTCAACCTAACGTCCTTAAAACCGCTGAACAAAACTTCATGAAGCTTTGTGGCTAATACGATAGGACGAATTCATGTCTATATGAATGACTGGAAGAGCATCAAATTTGATTTCTCCAAAAACAAAATACTGTTTTGTAATGTTGTACAAATAAGTATTCCAAATTCCCGATAAATTCATGTTATTGTTTGTGATCGTGAAAACAGCAAAAATCATGTAGTCGCGAAAAATACTAGATATACAGTAAGTCGTGCCTGTCAGGATATTTTGATCGAAGGTGTTTGAGAACGCAAAGCCACACTATCTTGCAAGTCCGTAAATAAGATCTTAACTACTCCAGTGTTTATTAACCTTGATTTAATTGAGGTCATAAAAATATCTCATTCCATAAAAAAAAATATGATCCAGTCTAATTGTATCGCTAATCATTTGAATTTAAAGGCCATAATCTACAATATTTACATACTGAGAATACGAGTATGATTCCCTCTATTTCTTACGGAAACTTATAGTTGATTTATAGCTCTATAGAAACAGCCAGACTGAAATCTACACGCCCCGTTTATCGATTGGTCGAAACCCACAGCGACTGAAACTGACAGGACTGAAATCGACACGTCCCGTCTATCAATTGGTCGAAACCTACAGCGACCTAAAAAAGATCACGGACTGCACGAAATAATCATGATGTCGGACTCAAATTCCCACAGGTGACGATTGGGCTGTTTCTTCAAGCTAACGTACTGATGTACATTAACAATAATTTGGTTAAGTTTTCTTACTTTTTACGATCAATTTATTAATTTGTTAAAAGACAGATGTAAATATAAACAATAAAATGCTTTCTCTGACGATTCATGCGGGTTATTAAGGTAGCGATCATTGCAGAAAAAAGCGGGTTAAACATTTTTTCTGCAATATCGCCACCTTCATAACCCGAAAGAATCACCAAAGACAGCATTTTATTCTTTCAATAAAACACCTTCATATGTAATTATGTATGGTATAGTGTGTCCACCCCTGAAACCCTTTCGTGTCAATGTTTTGTCAAGTCCTTTTTGTCAATGCAAATGATTTATAAATATTCATATTTTTCAAAGCATTCTTTGTTTCACGCCCCGATTTTCGCCACATTTGATCAGTCCTTTCACTCATAGATTAGAGTGGCGACTGTCAGCAAATTCATTAACAGAATATCTTTTTATACTTTCCAGAGAAAAATGCACTTCTGAGCAAAATCAATTTAATTGCGTCATTTTATCTTGAACATACTTGTGTAATGCAAGAAAACCAAATTTCTTGTCTCCAACTTTCCTCAGATAAAACATTATCATCAAATAAAAAACAACTAACAATTGATTAAATTAATAATAGACCTTTATTGATATTCAGCCTTTTTCTGAACAAATGATGACAAATGAACATAATTTATCTAAAACTCCTCGAAAGCTCCTAAGCAAGGCTGGATCTTAAAGCTTCCATTTTGCTATCCAGTTCCTCTCTCTTGGTTTTGTTTATTTTCTCGTTATCTAAATACTGCTGTTTATTCATTTTGCCGTTCACTAACTTTTCGGCCAGGGTAATTGCTAGTGCCACTAGCTCCTTGTACTGTCTATCACTGACCTGCAGTTCGTTCACCTGAAAAACAGAATTAAAATTAATCACAACAGTAATTCATTGAGTAATGGAGGATGTCTTCAAATTCATACACAAATTTTAATTATCCAACATTATCTATGAATTATCTTATATTACCTTATCTGCTAAATCTGAGCCCTCGTTCTTTAACTTAGATTGCAGGTCGCCGATTTGCTGGGTGAGAGATTTATAATCGGCATCCACTTTCTTCCTGGTGGCAGCGAAGGTGTTGGCGTCTTTGGTGCTCTTGTACTTGTTGATGGCGTCGTCGTAGCTCTGGTAGAGGGCACTCCTGCGGTCATGGGCACTCTGGACCTCCTCCACGAGGCTGGCTACTCGCATCTTGCTTTCCTTGGCCTCATCCTACAATTTAGAAGGAAATACTCAGCCACTACTTAAGTCCTATACAAAATATTTCTTTCATTTTCATTGTTTGATGTTGTCCATGTTATGAGAGCAACTCAATATATCAGATCTCTCTTAAGCATCTGGGGAGTTAGCTAATTTGAGTCTGGAAGTTTCAGAAAATAAATGCGACACTCTACAGAGTGATTCAGTTCGCCCGTCGCATCAATATCATCATTAACAGCCTTTCCTTTTACTGTCTTTTGTACAATTATGAATACAAAAAACAGGAATGTACATATACATCTATACAACTACTTTTGGTTCATTAGTGATATTTAAAGAAAATGTGGCAGCCAAATTCCACTCAAGATGCACTAATAGTATACTATAGATGAATATATAATGGACACTTTAGTTTCTTGGTAAACAACTTCAAATTCTTGGTAAATAACCTCCAATTCTTTCATCTTTTTTCTTGACCTGACATATTGTTTTAAGATTTTACAGATGAATACGAGTGATGTTTGGTGACAACAAATTACAATTTAATTATCTTAATGTTATAAATATAAGTCAAATATCCATATCATTATAAAATTTCGCCAAAATCCCTGAAGATTTGAAATATCCATTTAAAATTTACAATTTAATCAAAGTCTACAACAAAGTTATTAAGCCTTTTTGCAGTGTTCTGTAGAAATGCAGGAGTTTCAGAAAATAAATGCGACACTCAACACTGTAATTCAGTTCGCCCGTCGCATCAATATCATCATTAACAGCTTCTTTTTCTTAAAGTTACTGAATATGTACATGTTGTCTATTATGCTATTAAATACAATGAAATAATAAAAGTTCTTCCATAAAAGTTACAACCATGTTGTAGTTTTGTTTATCAAATTAGGCCATTTAAGTACAAATTTTTCTTTTATGAACATGGTTTTAATTCTAATTTAATTTAATTCATCATATGTTCACTTTAAGAGATAAAATCAAAATATCAAGATTTCTTTCCTTACCATGGTATCTAAATAGTGTGAAATGAAGATTCAAAATGGGATATCAAATTTCATCTATTTTCTACATCAATGCTTACTGTACAAGGAAAATACCTTTGCTTGAGAAATATACAATAGAAAATGGAACTAGAAATAAGTCAAGTTCCACATCAACTTTTCCACTATCATTTCATTAAAATGTTTTGCGGTGTTCTGTAGAAGTGCAAGAGTTTCAGAATTTAATGCGACACTCAACACTGTAATTCAGTTCGCCCGTCGCATCAATATCATCATGTACTATCCTTTGAAGGGACACTTCTACAGTAATGTTTAGGGTGTTACCTTGGTGATTGAGAAGTCCAGTCTGACATACACAATGACAGCCAGGAAGAGGAGGTAGAAGGCTCCCACCACGATCAGGGGCTCCTGTAACAACAGCAGCTTCTGGAAGGTGTAGTGGAGCTGCAAAGAGGAATCAAAACACAGCAATTACACAATCTGATACATAGAAATTAGTTCTAATCTTTCCTCATCTTAGATGTTTTCTCTCATAAATTTATGTTCAATATTAATAATATAATTATTTCTGATATTTTCCGTTTTGAATATTTTCTCTCATAAATTCATGTGCAATATTAATTCTGGAGAGTTATACTTGGAAATGTAAACAGTTGCTTCAAGAATCGCTGAACATGGTGACATAATTCTCTTGGTAAGCCTGCTAAACTTGTTGAGTACCTGGAAGTCCTGGATGTGTTGCTCGACCAGGTTGGATTTGTGGATGACAATGACAGGGCGTCCAGTGGTGTCAAGGTAGGTGAAGTGGAGCTGGTTCTCTCCTTGTTTAACAGGGTATGGTGCTTCAAGTCTCATGTTCCTGCAAATCACCAACACAAGTTACAACCTAGTTCCTACTATTAGATGGAATAATGTTGGTCTTTAGTTTTAAAATAAAGACCGAACAACAGAAGTTTAGCTAATAAAGACTATTTAGGGAGACAACTGATCAGATGGACTTACTTTGCACCTTCAGGAAGGATGATTTTCACAGTCACCTGGTCAACCACCATGTCATCAAAGATATGGTCAACAAATCTCATTTTCAGGGCATAGTTGTCTCCTATGGAAACAAAAATAAATAACATTGTAACTAATCATCAAATTTTGCATGAGCAAGCCAACAGCACAAATCTAAATGTAAAGGAGTTCTTACCCTTGTTAAAGAGATACTGATAGCTGGGAACATTGTAACCAATGTAGTACTGAGTTTTCCAGCCTCCAAACAAAGGGAATCGAGGTCTGAGCTCCAACTCAACAAAATCATCCATCTCTTTAAGATTACTGGTAGAGATATTACCAATCTCATCTCTATAGTAGACATCACGAGCTGCAGCTGGCAGGACAGTCTAAAATGAATTCAAAATATAAGAGAACTTGCACTTAAACACTTTGAGATCCAAGTTCTATTGTTTCAAAACAACTATTCAACCGTGAATTAATCAGGAAACTTTTTTCTGTAGCTACCTTGAAAGATTTGATCGAGGAGAGTCCATCCTGAGCCCTTTGGTAGTCGTATCTGGAGAATGGTCCCTTCAGCAGGGCCCCTGTGTGCCTCATGCTGATGTGCTCCTCTACAGCAATGTTTCCCCAGTGAGACACTTCAATAATTCTCTCCAAGTTAGTTACTGTCAGGAAAGGAGAGTTGTTCTCATAGTGTACTCTCAATTCAGCCTGTTAACAAATTGGCATTTTAGAGAAAAACAGAACATGCACATAATTCACTATGAAACTCAATACAATGAGAGTTTTTGGTTCAAACAGATTTTCACCTCAGCAAATGCCTCCCTCTGTTCATAAGGTCCATAGGTAATTGTTCTGTCAGTTTGTGACACTGGTTTAGGTGACTTGGAGTAAGATTCTATTGCTGTATTTGTGGTGGTGACAGTCGTTGTTTGAGACTTGGTGGAGTATGGGGAGAAGAAGTAGACATTGCCCTCATAGAGTACTTGTTGTTTCTGACTCTGTGTGATTTCAGCAGGGTATGGTGACAATGCATGGGCATATGAAGATTCCACATCAACTGTCATGGTTTTTCCAGGCTCTATATTTGATGGGAGCTCAATACGCCAAACACTTAAATCTCTGCAAAACATAAATTAAAGTAACAAATGAAGGTGGATAAGTACAGGTGTGCGACCAGTTCTCGCAAAGTATCATTTCTCACCAGTGCATTGTTACGTCATTTTTTCGTTTATAATTTTATGTGTTGATAAAATGACGTAACAATGCACTGGCGAGAAATGGTACTTGGCGAGAACTGGTCGCACGCCAGTTATGTTAAGGAAATCCTGAACAATTCTAAACTCAAAATGATTTTAACTTTCTGTAATGAAATCACAATACTTACTTTTTCGATGAAACAGTGGTTTGAGAAATTACTAACTTCTCGTCTTTGTCTTTAACCTGCCAAAAATGAAGTAGATAGTTAGTTCGAATTTCCTCATTGTTAAGTTTTTTTCATTAAGCATCTTTGCAATGCATGTGCTTATATTCAACATAATCGATAATAGAGAAGCTGTTCTTTGAACTTATATCTAAAGACGTTTAAGTTTATCGAATTTAATTGTTGCAGAATGAACCGGAAGTTGGAAAAATGTACACGTTTCACTTTTAAACTGATGGACTATAAATAATGCAATGACAGCATATGTACTTACATTGGCAGTAATGATTGAAAGATAATTTTGAAGCGATGGTTCCAATGCATATAAAAATGACTTTATTGGTGATTTTCCAGTGTTTTCCAATGTTATCGATGTTGACATTTTGACTAGGTGGGTAGAGACATCGATCTTCCTATCCACTTTGCTGTTGACAATAGCACCATCAATTGTGTCCTGTTTCACTTTGCATTCGATGCAAAATATTACAGTTAATCCAATCAAAAAATGCAAAATACCCCTCATCTTGCTGATTTTAAGATTGCGGCGGATTTAGGGAATTCACTTCTAGTATACCGGCTTTCCAGCTATGGAAACCGGAAGTCGCTGTCAGCGTTACCTCGCTTTCACATCGGAGTCTAAAAGCAGTAAAATGTGTCAAATGAACCGAAAAAAAAAATTCGAATGCTATTTAATCATGATAGAACAAAAAATTAGTAATTAATTACATCTTAGACATATATGTGATATTAAATATTATTTACAAACACCTGAATTTCCTTTTGCTTTTCTTTTATATGTGTGTTATCACACAATGAAATATCGGGGTATTTAAACCACTCTGTGTTACAATTTTTATCTAAAATGTTTTGTAAATTGTTTAAGAAAGATTTGATAGTGTTACAATTTCCTTATGTTTTATCTTTTTCACAAAATTGGATTTTATTTCGCCTGAATCAAATCTAGGATATATTAATAGCTCTTCCAGTTTGGAACATTTTACGCCAAACCAACTGCCAACTTTATATATGGAATTTTTATGGATCTTATAATTTGACACAAAATCTATTGACAAATGTCATATATAACTTCAAACTCATACAAACTTCGTTTATTATGTTGAAATATCCGTGGTCCGCTTGGCTGGGTGAAAAGATTGAACATCATTCAATTTTGAATTTTAAAAGTTTATTCAAAGGAATTTAAGTTATACCTTTTAATACACATTATACTAGAATGAATTATTTCTTTACTTAACTTACTATTGTCACAACAAGAAGAGTACGACATCGTTGTTTAGTTTAAATATCAGTAAGTATTATTTATTGTAATAGTTTTTTTTTGTTTAGATAAGAGGCAAGTGAATGTACTAAACCTCAAAACACCATGCAATAACTATGGATGCATTCATCAGCTTCTACACCGAAAAGATAGAAAAGAGTGTCGTTTTAATCTTTAATCTTTTTTTTTACCATAGTGACATCATAAATTAATTTTGGTCGTATATATTAGTGACCGATTTTTGGGGTTCGAACACTCCTGGAAAATTCAGATATAATAAATTCACACAATAAAAAGGTAACCGAAAAGTAGATCGTAAACCACTTCATCGGCAAACAAAATCCTCTCTCGATCCAGGATCTCCCCGGAAAGATTTCTATCCAGAGAGCATGATGCAATGTCATAAAGTATTTCTAACCAGAAAAGAAAGGAAGGCGCTAAACTGATAGAACCATTTTAACAAGACCTTGGACTTTCAGTAGGACGTAACTATCTATTTCCTGCGTCAAAACAAGTTAAAATGACGCTGGTTTTAAGCGAAATATGCACGATTGCGTGGTCTTAGCTCAAATGCCAGACAAATCTTGTTGATTTCAAAGTGACTAGCTATGAAATAGACAGGCCTACGTCACATTGTTGTTTGACAAAACTACCGAAAGTCCAAGCTCTTGTTAAAATGGTTCTAATATCAGAACAGCTGATTTTAATCAGATTGTTGTCGCACAAACCCAGAAATTCGATTCGAGTGCTCAAACGTATTTTGCATTCTGTATGAACAGAACATCCAGAATAAAGAAAGTTACTCAACTTCTTGATATTTTTCATGGTCCCGAAGCCATTCCTATATATACATGTTTATAGGCTAACACATTGTCTTGTCACAAACATACTTTATAAGTAGAATTTATGGGAAGACAACATTGTCGTTCTTATCTGGGCCTAGCTACAAGTACGTTTTTGCACCTGAACCAACTGTGGAAAATCACAAAGTACAGCCAAAAACCAAGCTGGGATTCTTCAATACAAATATCACCTCCCTATATCGATGTATGTACTTCTCAGACTTCAGAGTTCTGGAGATCCATCAAGAATTTAAAATGATGAAAGACTCGATACATATTACCGGAGAATCCAGAAGATACAATGGATGACCAAACAAAATACAACTAAAAACAAGATAACTTGTCATAATCTCATGAGACATAAAAAGCGCGGATGCAACTGGCGGCCGGGGGTTGGGCTTGGGTTCCGAACCCTTCCCCTGAAAAATCACACAGTATAAAAGTTACCAAAAATATGTCTAGGACTCCCCTGACAAAAAAATTATCCCTCGGTACCCGCCCCCTTCCCAGAAAAAAATTCTGAACCCGCAAATTCATGAGTTTCTATCAAAGGATCATCTTAAAAGAATAAACACACTAATAAATAATAATGATTATTTCTTCATTTTCAATGTCTACAATCATTATCTGCTTGATCAAAAGTTTAATGTTAGAAGTCAAGCTACAAGCAAAACACATAGCTTATAATTTTTTGTTATCTGGGTAATCAAAGCTCGTGCCATGTCTACTTTCAAATAATGTACTATGAATAAATAATCATATCTTTAAAAAACTGGCTCGTGACATACAAAAACAAAAATTGCAAGATAAACTATTTTATTGCATTCATAAATCACTTTTAAATATAATAAGAAAAAGCAATTTAAATGAAATTATTACTAATATATAACGCACATGTATGCAAAAACAAGGCTCGAGTTTTGTTTATACCAAACCAAAACGTTTAAATTTGATTATATCAATAAAACTGTGATTATATTTTAAATATGACGAACTCTCATCGGCATTGAAATCTCAAGTCATTTATAGGTGCATGTAGTAGCATTCAGTGAATGAAATTTAAGTTATAGTCTTGACCATCGACCAAATGAAATAGTTGATTTATATTTTTTTTCTTGATTCTAAATGAAATAAAATCCAACAAGTTGAAGATCAAGCTATACTTTATTTGTAAAGCCTTACATTGCATTGTGTAATATTTTTTTTAATAAAATACTTATCTAAAAACAACATAATTCAAGTTCATATAATTCTATTGATATTGCGAATAACAAAGTGATATACGAAGCCGATCGAGTTCAATTCATAAACACAAAATCGTGGAAGACAGCAAGAACAAGCATATTGTGACGTAAAACAATCGACGAAAAACTGGCAACAATGGACAAAAAACAGTTCTATACAAATAAATATACAAATGTAAATCATCAATTAAAAAAGATTACAAATATCCAGATAAATATTTAATATAGTTATCCAATAATTTATTGAGCAGTTTTTATAAATCATAGACATATCTTTCAAGGTTTCTCAGTTGACAATACTAGAGTCTTCGCCTAATTCATCAATGAATTTTATTTCGTCACCTCCATTTGGTGTTTGCTTTTTATATTGCACATGAAGAGACGTTTCGTCAATGAGGGAATCCTTTTTGTCATCCAGCAAAGGAACGTGGGTAGCACCAACATCGTGACGGGGGGACTCTTCGCTGCCACTGTTCCTCGAAGAGCTGGACCCCATGGAAATAAAACCCGTCTCCACACTACACCGGGAAGACGAATTTGAACACATTTCTTCAGAACCATTTATCTTAGCAACAGGATCATTACCATTTCCGTTCTCATTTTCACTTTCATCCTCTCTCACGTTTTCTATTTCTAAACATAGTTTAGACGAAGATAGGGATGAACTTAAATTATGTATACTTCCACTCGAATTTGTAATTTTTTGTAGATGCGAATTATGTAGAACATTATCTTCTTCGAGGTCCGCATCTTCCTCCTCAGAAGAATCTGAAGAGTTTGCGACACCACGACACAAAATATCATCAGAATGTCCACGTGATGGGTTCAGATTCTCGATGCAGGCGACCACTATACATTCGTTGGCGGCGTTATTCTGTTCTTCGGATATTACGTCTGTCGTCTGCCTGAAGCGTAGCGTGTCGTAAGATGGCGGAGGCTCGTCTTGGCGGGGTAAAACTATGTCGTCATATAATGGCGGCGCCATGGCCAAGGTCAGCCCAAGGTCGTTCGTAATTTTCCAATTGTCTCCGTCCTTCTTCGCGGCGACTGCTATGCTCATACTTCTCATGTAACTGTTTAAGTACACAAATAGTTGATAACATATATTTAATACCTTACAAAACCTGTCCATTTTAATGCGAATGCATTTAGAATTCAATTAGTATATCATTGCAATAGAAAAACTTTGATACGCTTACCTCTGCCCTTGATAAAAAAGAAAACTCGATGTATTATCTGACACTCCACCCCCACCCAACTAAACTCTGAATAGATCCAGAAAACAAGCCTTTCTTCACAGCTAACATTCCCTCTATCCCTCCTCTCACTAAGTATACATTAGCCTACATTAGTATACTTACTTTCTCCTGTTGTACTTTCGCAGAAGACAGACTACCACACCAATGGTCGACAAAAACAGCACAATGGCGATCACAGCTGTTACCACGGACATCGTAATAGCATCTGAAACAATGTACTCACAATTAGTTACTTAAATTATCATTTACTTACTGATAGTCCAAAAGTTCAATGCCAGTTGATTACAGAAATATAGTGTGTTAGACTTTTTGTGACAGTTGTGACGATTTTCCAAAAAGAGCTAGTTGAACTAATTGAAGAAAATGCTAAATTCCATTCAGTTTATATTCAATTTTCATTTTCTACGTACGCCAGGACTTTTTGCACATATCAACTAGTACATGAATATGTAACATTTAATAGATGAAAAATCTATGGATTTTCTTTTTAGACCGTAGCTGTCCACTTACACGTGTATTTCCAGTCCTCCGTTATGACATCATTGCAGGACTTCTCGTCACTGACGTCACCCTCGCCACAATTCTCCTCGCCGTCGCACCACACGGAGTAGGGAACACACACGTGCTTACCGCTACACTTCCCGAACAAACGGGGGCAAGAACCATCATTGTTGATAGCTACAAAAAAATTTAAACTTGATGTAATGAGGGTTAAAGTTAAAATTTCGAAGCCTCCTCCATCTTAATTCGATACGATATCCCGGTATTGCAAATTTATGGAGGGATCCAAGTAAGGACAGATTGCTCATTATTTAAATTAGATAATGACATATATAGTTATGTTGACCTTAGCTTGAATTCACATAATTATAAATGCAATTATATTATAAAACGCACTTATGTTGATGTACAGGACAATCTTTAAACCAATGCAATTTTATTACAAACGTCATTCAATGTATACCTTTCAAAGAGGTAACCAGAATATCAAATCCCCTGTATGTGAGCGTAGGAGAACCGACATACGTCAGCCGGAAACGGTTGCCTGTAGAAATGTAGTCCCCGACACCCATGCTAGCTCGTTTAAAGAACTTGTCATAGATTCCAAAAAGGCCACTGGCCGGTGTGACCATCTGTGCATGCCCATTAGCGTCAACGTTGTATATATGCAAACTAAAACGAGTACAGAAACATCGAAAATTAGTGTGGGGGTTGCCAAAAATGTATATGCAAATTTGTTTATTTATCAATCTATAGATAATTTAAAATCTTTTGTAACACTGTAATCTCATGTACATACTTATCCGGAGTGTCATTTTCTATGCTGATGCTGAGAGAAATAAAGTGAATGAGTAGTCTACTTCCGGTGTCTGTGACGAGGTCAGAGGTGCAGTGTAGTTGAGGCCCAGGACTGTCTGTCAGCAGTTGATTGGTCGATTTCAAGACGATGCTGTTGTTGACAAAAATGGTGTGCTTCGTATTGCAATAATTGCTCATATATTTCACCGTGGTTAACGCTTCCACTGAAAGTCCTACAAAGTAAGAATTCAAGGTAAAGAAATAAGTCTACATGAATCATTTTATAAAATTACAAAAACACATGATAAAGTTGTTGTTAACTTTGTGAAATATTTTTCCAAACCTTTAAAAACTGGATAAGAAAAACGATGTCATTCCATGCGAAAGTTACCATTTTAATTGGAATAAACACCGAACATTCAAAGAAGCAATGTCACAATGTCATATCTTTCTCAAATTGATGACGAAAGAAAGTTTCATTTTTAACTCTTACAGCTATTCAAGGAGCAACATCAAAACCTTTTTGCCCTCTCACAAAGATTGCCACTTCAAATACTACCAGTAATGTGTATGCAACATAAAAAGGTGGATCTAAAGGCGATTTTCACAACCTAGACTTTATAAATTGAAGAGGAAATTACTAATATTTTACGGGAAGCCATTTTAGAAATGGTTGGGTTATAAACGGATATGATCATAGAATACGGCTTTTAAGAAATTCGATACATCTAAGAAACTGTCTTTTATTACGAAAATCATCACGTTCGAATTTCTGCATTGTATGTAGACATCATATTTTGTCCAAAAATGGCAACTACGTTGAAAGTGTGTTGTTTACCAGAAATTCAAAGATCAAACATCGCACTGTCCTCAAAATTGATGCTCATTTAAATTTATGGCCCTTGAGCTTCGATGCATGAAATTTCTCTGCGATTAGGTTCCACTTATAACGTCCAGATGAAGGAGAAGGGACAACAGAGAAATATGGTATTATTGACATTCTTTTCGTCGCATTAGCAAAAAAGTATTGTCTCAATAAATTCCAAATTACCGATAACATTTGATGGTATCCTGAACTAAGGAGTTTCCAATTGGTTGCCATAGCGACAACTATTACAGCTTTCGTTAATCGGTAGACAGGAAGTGTGTCGATCGACATTTTACCATCATACCGGAAGTACTCTGTGAAAAATAGACCAGAATTCACTTTGTTAACGATAAGGTTTCTCGGTCTCGCAAACTCTCCATCATTTCTTCTTTTGTCTCCTGTTCTTGCGAGGGATGTTTCAAAAAAGGGGAGGGTTTATAGATGATAATAATTGTCATGCGTTGTCATATGTGTTGTGCAAGACTTGTAATCATGCATCCTAATGTTACTTGTGTACCAGTATCTCGAGTAATTTAAAAAATGCAGAGGAGTGTTGAAGTAGTTGTACAACATAAGGCTATCCAGAGACATAAATAACATAATGTTATTTATGTCTCTGGGCTATCCAAAGAAAATTCTATATGTTTAACGTCTCCCTCACGCGTAGACTTAGGAGAAATTGTCGTCTTAAAAAAACAAAGCCCTAGTTTATTCATCATTTCCAGTTTGAATTTCGCTACTAAAATGCTGCAATCTTAAGAAAATACAAAATATATAGTGTAGTATGGATATATATATATATCGGATAGCCACTGGCTTACAGAGCAGTTCATCAATTAGATAGTCAACATGAAAATGTAATACTCACAGTCAGTATTTGTATTAATGTAAATAAATAAAAATCACATTTTGTTTGTTTAAACTTTATAGATAAAAATCACACTTTGTTAGATTAAAATTTATTAGCCTCCACCGCAGATTTTTTTTTTTTAGTGTGAAGGTGACGTTAATCGTAGAATTAACTTTGGGCAGCCTAACCTTATGCAAAGTAAATAAGTAAATAAATTAATTGAAAAATAGAGCTCTGTAGCTAGGGTGTCGTAAGTTTATCTTGATCTCCACCCTTGATATTTTTTCTCCATCTGGTCATTTGAAATCCCAAATAACCACTCCATTTAGTATACCAACTTCGGTTAAAGCGGAAAGACGGCAAATCTTAATCAAACAAAAATTTTAATTTCCATGATCCTTACATAAACAGACAAACATTTAAACAATTTTGAAGTCACCATGTCGCATTTCAAAGAGATGTTAATGATATATGTCAATGTTAAGTCAGTGTCTCATTCTAATGCAGAGGGCCGTGTAAGTCAATATATTAAAGTAATTCGACACCGTACATGCAAACTAAGATTCTGGAATCTGATTACCAAGTTTTTATTCCATTACGCATCTATCTCCAGTTGGTGAGAGAAAATTTAATCTTATCAAATCTAGACGATTCATAAGTGGTCTATAATAATCAGTTAAATGCCCCAATGACAGGACATTAAGTATAATATATGCATTGTTCAATTTATTCAGGTTCTCCAACAAGTTTAAATCTGTTTAATATCAAATATTGTCTTTTTTTTTCTTGGCTTTAGAGATTTAAATCAAGATCCCGAGAGAGAGAGAGAGAGAGAGAGAGAGAGAGAGAGAGAGAGAGAGAGAGAGAGAGAGAGAGAGAGAGAGAGAGAGAGAGAGATGGTGTAAGTACATGTACTAGCTAGTACATGTTTACGTGTAAAAAATACATGTAATTATTTGAAGGAAAACATAAACATGCTAATACGCATTTAATTATCATTTATTTACACGTATATACAGTACAAACGAAGTCACTGATACTTTTATGGAAGTTTTGTTTATAAGTAAGATTAATCTAATCCATTAATCTACAACGTTGCTTTCTGATAGTCATAATGTTATTATCATTCAATTTGGAATTATCTCTTTTCATTTGTAACGACACCAAATAGATTCCTTATTTCAGTGATTTTCATAACGAGCGTCAATGGACAAGTCATTCATAAAGAATTTTACAAAACACGATTTAAAGATATAGGAGATTAACGCTAATCGGTTTAGGATTTACCCGTTTGCGTGGTATATACATGTACATGTACTAATAATTCCAAAATATGAACAATAACTATGTCAATCGTTAGGGTTTGTTTTGAACGAAGCAGAATATGAACATGGTTTTTTTTTTTGCCCAAATGAACTTTAATAGACTGAAGGTCGATGCTTTTAAAGCTCGATATATTTATTTGTAATTATTGCCATTGTTTATCAAGGTGACTATTGTATGCCGAATCGCGAACAGATACTGTTCATTAATTACAATAGAGTTAAATCGGAATCAATTTGTCGATCTAGATGAACAATGGCCAATCAAAAGGAGTGCGCCAGTTACACCGACACATTTTATCAAGATAGAACATTTAAGCATTAAGGTGTTGAAATGCGTGCATGAATTTTTCAAAATAAATCCCTATTTATTGTTCCACACGCACAAAAATTCGAAAATGTTACCATCTTTAAAATTTTTCTATTTTTACCCGAAATATTTGGCATTAATGGTATATGAATACCTATAAAATACCTTAAATGATATAAAAATGGTTAATAGAGATAATGTGAGATGGTGTTCGGAGATTTTGAAAATCTTGGTAAGAAAATTTTTCAATTTTGTGTAAAAACTTGTATTTATGACTCCATAAACGCAGAAAATACAAGGATTTATATCAAAAATAATTCTTTTCCCCCTTTTTACCCCGTTAAGTAATTCAAGTTAAATCGAGAGTCGCTGTGGCTTTTGACCACAATTCTCCAATTGATGTGCATCGATTACCGGTTGGTATCATATCGTTCCATACACCCCAAACAAAAGGATCTCGTTGAATGGGAGGAATCATCATCATTATTTAAAACTCATAGGTAACAAAATCTCTCGGATTCAGCCGGTTACGGTGCGGGAGAGAAAAAAAAAATGATCGAACACAATTTTCCCATTAAAAGTCTTTCTTTATTGCAGATTCCTCATTGAACATGGCGGAGGAAGTTTGTCATGAATGATGGTTAATTAACCACTTCTCCAGCGTCATATAGCGCGGTCAGTTATATGGAATTGAGAAACCTAACCGGGGTAGATTAGGAATTCGAAGCCTTCATTGAAGCGATTGAAACTTGCTCTGTTGGTCCTAATCTTATCAATTCCGCAAAATGACACCCGAAGAAAAGATGAAAAGTATACTTTTTGAAAGGCAACCGATAGGGCCCCACTGTTCGTGCCAAAATTCCAGAGTGGCTGAGAAAGTTTGAATAGTTTTCGAGTTAAGATCTGAATGTAAAGGAAATGAAATGCAACCAAACATTAAAAGAATAATCTTTAATACAAAATTCCAGTAGAGAGTAAAGTTTAGAATTTTATAAAGAAAATTTTAATTATTTTCTCCGTTGAGGTTTTCATATATTGATCTATGATTTAAGAATTTCGTGAACTTTGATTTTTAAGTTCTTTGTTGGAGTAGTCAGATGAGTTCGAGAGATACTTCAAAGCATTCGTTCTTTTTGCGTATGATAGACCTGCTTTTATTATAGTTAACTTTTATTTTAAATTACAAACTATTTACCGCAATTCAATAATCAGAGTGAATGTGTCCACAAAAATACCAAAAAAAAAAAATAATTAATAAAATGAAAGACCAAATTTATTTTTTTTACGTTAAAAGGACACACTTTTTTTCTGATAAAATATCGAAAGCTGAATGAAAAAATGAATTTGATATGAAGAAAAAAATTTAGTATAAATAAAATAAATAAAGATATGTATACTAGTTTAAAAACTACTTACCGGCCAGTAGTATTAAAAGACTGCATCGTACTGTATAGCAGTTCATTCTTGGAGGACCGACTCAGAACTAATGTTTAAACACCCTAAGAGCCCTTGTCTCGGCCCAACGAGAGTTTGAAGATCGAGTACTCGTAAAGTCTGTAATAATCCGAGATCGATCGTCCACCAGACTTTCACAACATCCCAATCAGTGAATCCTTTTGTCGTAAGTCACACACCGATCTCAACAAACAGCCCGTCATGAGCCTTTTGCCATTACTTCATTTCCGTTGTCTTATTGGCCGAGCGAAATGGTCACGTGCGCAGTTTAAGCCATTTTTGAACGTTTAAAAGCTTTCGATTCAAAGGTGTTTAATGCAGAGTCAGAATCGATCTTGAAAGGATGGTCCGTCGATTGATAATTGTACACATTAGTATGTGTATGAATCTCCTCGTCTTAAACGGCATGTAGACATTTTGACAATATGAGCTCAAAATTCGCAGTTGTTCAATTTAAATCAATTCAACTGCCTATAATAGGTCGCTTCTTTCTCTCCCCCTTTTTTTATTTGCTGTTGATTTGCACAACTCGCTTTGATTCTTTTATTGTGTTGATGAATTATGGGAATGGATTATTCCTTCTAATTAAAATCCTCTTTCAGAAATTTAAACCTCGTAGCGGCAGAATAAAAGCCAATAAGGCGTGCGGCCGCAAACCTATGTATCGGGAACAATAATATTTCTCCATTTATATGTTTGATTTAAATACCAAGTACATAAAATATCCATCATTCAAATCACACACGATCATTGAATTTCATGGCATGAAAGGGGAGACAAACATGTCTTTTCTGGAGATCGAAATGAAAACGTTACCTTACTATTGTAACGGGTTCCCTTTACAGTGATAATGGAAACAGAATCCATTGAATATTTTGCGAAATGTCTGTTCCACTTCCTTACCTTGGGCTCTATTCATTTAGCAATGTATTCTATTTTGGCAAATTGACTTTATTAATTCCTTACATAAAACATTCCTGTTTCTCAATACCTATGTAATAATGGTTCTCCGTAGGTCACGTATGGTTATGCATGGGTATATCAATTTACAGACTTTCTGTGATTAAGTTTTGTACTTTTTCAAAACTTTAAAACGCATAGATCTATGCGTTTTAAGCATATTCCACAATTGTACAATTCTCACTTACACTTTCAAGATAGAAACATTCTGGTTTAGACCTATATTGTTGTTTTTTTTTTTTTTGCTGCATATCTGTTTTAAACATCATTTTCAAATTATTCGCCGGATAAAATTGTAAAATACAGGACTTGATGTTATCATATGGGCGTTATTTTGAATTGGAAAAAAAAGGTATGTGTTAAGTCCAAAAAATTAGTTACCCTTTTACTCACTCCAATTTTCTTCATAAATTCTAAAAAAAAAATTTACCATTATCGGTATAAAAAAAACAATGGCAAGGTTTTCACGTATATTTGTACAATTTGTACAATTGCAAGATTGGTTCCAGAAGATGCCAACAATCTTTGCAGACAGTGTGTCGGATATCAAAATTAACATGTAACAAACGATTGAATCATGCATGCACTCGTGAAAAATCCCCACGAATTTTATTTAACAAAGGGTTTTCAAATAACATAACAACAATGAAAATAAATATCAGCAACTCAAATTAAGTATACGTAATATGTTGACAAATCTAGAAAAAGTCAACAAAGAAATCCCACTATTACATTTTAATCTCTTTTCACGAACTCCACGCTTTTTTCGGAGTTAAAGGTCAACAATTCCTCAAACTAACCTGCGCTGTAATTCTTGGGCGTTTGCGACCGACGCGGACTAGCTTTCATGAAATGGGTGTATCCCAAATGTCACTGGTCCGCAGACTTCTCACACGAGTTTATAGGAAGTTTCAATCCATTTCAGGATTTGGGTTCCAATCACTGCACATGTCCCCGAGAAATTTCTGCAACCTTCTTGCTTTCCTACTTTCGGCCACTGACACTTTCTTACTGCATACAAGTGTGGTTGGTTATTTTGTGACCATCCATGGACTTTGAGATGTATTTTAACCTTCATCCATTTCAATCGGCTGGTTCTCGTTGTTTTCCGGAATTTCAGGCGAAATCGGCCAGAGATCACGAATCTCGGAAACCAATCCACTTTTAATGAGTTCTGCATTGTCCATATTAAACTTTTCTTCTCGGATCTTCATAATCTCGTCTGCTTTTAAATACACGTAGTCATAATAACTGAAAATGACTCCTTTTAAAGCAATGATCCTGTTCCGTAGATTTTGTTGAAATGGAACGTTTTCATTAGATTCTGCTCTTCGGTACCTAACTCTCAGTTCCCCCATCTTTCGTTTCAAATGAAGAATTTGCTCCTTTGCTTTGTAAAATTTCACCTCGGCATCTGTGAGTCTCAACGAAATTAACTCCCTTTCCAACTTGATTC